>QFDD01007560.1:0-15810 GCA_006871305.1 Vachellia collinsii
TACCTGAACAGGGCTAACCCATTTGCTATCTGAAATAGCATAAATGATTCCTGCACTAAGGAGTTTGGAGACCTCTTTCCTGACTACTTCCTTAATCAAAGGATTGACTCTTCTTTGGTTTTGCCTGACTGGTTTTGCCCCTTCTTCTAAAAGGATTCTATGGGTGAACACGGTTGGACAAATACCAGGTATGTCAGCTAGAGTCCATCCTATGGCTTTCTTATACTTCTTCAAAACAGCAAGCAACATATCTTCTTCTGCTAAGGAAAGGCAATTTGCAATTATAACAGGGAGTTGCTCATTAGGTTCTAAGAAAGCATATTTAAGGTTAGGCGGTAGAGGTTTAAGTTCAAGATGGGGTGGCTGAATCAAAGAAGGGATTAACTTAGGAATATCAATAGAATGAAGCAAAAGATTACTCCCCTCTCTTTTTGCATTTTTTGAATGAATTCCAAGATCGATACAGCCCACCACAGGATCTTCCAACTCAAGAGATGTGGAATCAGCGCACTGTGGATGTCAGTTAGCAACGTGCGGAGCTATCATCCCTGTATCACTCAAACATATAGTTAAGGCACTATCAAACAAATATTTTAATGAATGAGCAGAGACAGTATATGGGATTGGTTCACTCAGTGAAGGAGGAATTTCAATAGCCTCTAGATTCAGACTCCTCCTGTGAAGCAAGTGTGAAGGCGGAATAGCAACAGTGGAAGGACTCTCTGAAATTTCAACATTGGAGGATTTAGGTCGCGACTTCACTGACAAAATGTCGCGACATAGTGAAGAATTTAGGCTGCAATCCTCTACTTTGGCATCTTGTGTCGCGACTGTAAGCTCTGCGTGTCGTGACTTGTGACCGAGACAGACAACCTTTTCTGCAGAATTTTCCCTTTTCTGGTTTTCATCCATCTCTGATTCCCCTGTCACACTAACAGAAAAATCCTCTCCAAGAGAGTTGTCACTGGCAATCGAAGGTATAGTGCTTATGCAAGATTCAGATCCAAGAGATGATAATAACAGTGCACGTGGGGTCGGTTGTGTACAATTAACTATTGCGCAATTAAGACATGTCTCACTACCACCACATGAACAAGAAGAAGGGAATGAATAAAGAGAAGAAAATGAGCTAAGTGCCTGACCCTCGTTAAGCAAAGAATCACATGAATAAAATTCAGAGATATCAGAGATTACTTCACTCAATTCAAATTCAGAAATGGCATCATTAACCACAACATCAATCACATTCACACCCAAAAGCGAATAATCCTCATATGGGTGTTTCATTGCCTCATACATATTAAAAGAAACTACTTGCTCTCCCACCTCCATCGTTATAACACCATCTTTCATTCGAATCATCATGTTCGAAGTCCTTAAGAATGGTCTACCTAGAATGAGGGTAGATTCATGAGACAACTCATTAGCCATATCGAGAACATAGAAATCAGCTGGAAATAGTAAACCCTTGACTTGTACTAAGATATCCTCAATAATCCCCTCGGGTTTCCTAGTTGTTCTATCGGCCAGCTGGAGTGTCACAGTAGTTGTTTGCAAAATACCAACTCCTAAAGCTTTGTACACAGACAATGGCATGACATTAATGGCCGCCCCTAAATCAAGTAATGCTCCTGCTATGGCAACTTTTCCTACAATGCAGGGAATAGTGAAAGCCCCAGGATCTTGACATTTAACTGGGATGTGGGGTTTGAACAATGCTGACACATTTGGGCTAACTTGAACTAACTCATTGGGTTTAAACTTTCTTTTATTAGTGCAGAGATCTTTCAAATATTTAGCAAAAGGTGGAGCATTCTTAATCAAATCAACGAAAGGTAAATTCACTTCAAGCTTGCTAAAGAATTCTACAACCTCTTGCAAATTTTTAGACGCTACAACCCTTTTTGACATATGATATGAGTTTGGAAAGGGGAGTTCTGTAGAAGTTACCTCCTTACCATTATGCATTAAGGCTCCTTCTTTGCTAGTTTCGCCCTTCTCTACAACTGCTTTATGATGCTCTTTCAGCTTCTCCTTGGGTTGCTCTTCACAATATGCATGGCCACCATCAACCTCTTGACCCCTTCCTTGTTGTTCCCTCAATTTCTTGAGTAGTTCCTGCTCTTTGGCACTTTCAGACAGCTTCATGAGTGAAAGAGGTGGGCTTTCATCTTCATCATTGTTGCCCTCCTCTTAAGCGAATTGAACTCGCCTTCCACTCCTAAGCTCAATGGCATTGAGAGACTTAGGGTTTATGACTGTGTTTGAAGGCATCTTCCCGCTGGACTTAGCTTCTTGATCGTTCATGGTGTTGGACATTTGAGTCACAAACCCATTCAAATTGTCGTGCCTAGTCTCAAGCTGTTCAATCTTGGAGTAGATGGTGGCAAAGTTGTTCTCAAACTGAGTTCCCATGGCCACCATTTTCCCTTCTACTTGACTCATCTTATTGTCTAGGGAAGCCATCTTGTGATCACTCTTGGTCAATTGGCTTGACAGATTCTCAATCCCCTTCAATATGACTTGCAAATCATTGCTTCCACTGCTTGATGGTTGCGTAACTGGAACTATAGCAGAAGACAGATTTGGTCTCTGATGGTTACTTGATGAAGCACCTTGGTAAGTATTGCCTTGATAAGTTCCAATCTGGTCTTGATTGTTGCCTCCCCCCCACTTAAAGTTCGGGTGATCTTTCCATCCAGGGTTGTAAGTATTAGAGTATGGATCCCGTTTCTGGTATTGATTTGGTCTTTGTTGATACATAGCAGAAACATTTTCAGCTGGACCCATGCAATCCTCGGTTCTATGCATTGGGGAGTCACAAATGCTACAAGAAGCATTGACGAGGGCTAGAGGCTCAGAATGGTGTTGACTACCTCTAAGACTTTGGACTGTGGAAGTCAATTTAGCCATGTCCTGGGCCAACTTGACAAGAAGCGGATCTCTATCTCCCTTGTAAGTTCTAGCCTCCCTAGGACTCACGTGTTGGCGGTTCAAAGCGAAAGTTCGAATCAGAGCCCAAGCAGCTTGTGGCTCCATTAACTCAACTGACCCATTAGGTGCAGCATCTAACACTTCAGCATCATGTGATAACAGCCCATTATAAAAGTACTGGACAAGATGCTCTTCAATGATCTGATGATTTGGGCACTTGGTAAGCATGTCTTGGAATCGATTCCAAAACTGAAAGAAAGTCTCTCCTTCATCTTGCTTAGCTGAAGAGATTTCTTTCCTAGCAGCAGAGATTTTTGTAGATGGAAATTATCTGTCAAGAAAAGCTCTTCTTAATGTAGCCCAAAATTCGTAAGGGTTGTCTACGTACAAAGGCAAGTTCATTTACCACTCTTTAGCCTTACCTTCAAGAGATAAGTGGAAAACTTTCCAAAGCACATCTTCGATCCTTGCCCCAACTGGCTTCATAGATAAACATTGCATGTGAAGATACTTCAGATGAGTGTATGGATTTTCACCTGTCAAACCATTGAACTTAGGAAGTGAGTGTATTAATTGTCCTTTCAGTTCAAAATCATGTTCAAAAATAGGTAATGCACCAGGCAAAGGTTCAAAATTAGCATCCGACTGGGTAAGGTCTTTAATTGTCCTCCCTCTGTTTTGTCCATTTGCACCATTATTCTCACCATGGCCCTCATGCCCATTTTCGTTCAGCCCATTTCCCCCTGCCCCTTCCATGATTTGATTTTCTACTAGGGTTTCCTCCTCTTCTCCAGTGGGTAGGTCAGGATGATGGGGATTATTGTTGGCTAACTCTCGCTCTCTCTTTAGCCTTCTCAAATGCCTCTCTAACTCAGGTATATAGGGCACTAAAGGTTCAGTTCTTCTTCGCATGCACAATGAAAGTTTGCAAAATTTTCTCGCACACAAGACAATTCAGGTAAAATGGATGAATGAATGGAGTGCAAGAGTATATGGTATGTATGTATGATGCAGTATGAGTATGGATATACACTTAATTAAAACACAAAGTGAGGATGGGTCAAAAAGAGACTTATGTCACGACTCTGAACATTTTAGTCATGACAGTACTTGTACCGAGAGCCCTAGGAACAAGCCAGCAAATTTAGGTCGCGACTTTGTTTTACTAGGTCGCGACTAAAAATGTACCGAGAGAACTGGATGGACGGATGAACACTTAGAAAAATTTTGGCTGAAAACAGAACACACAGGTCGCGACTTTTATATTCCAGGTCGCGACAGAAATTGCACCGAGAGGAATTTCTGGGCTCAAAAGACTAATTGTCGCGACGTGTGACCAATAGGTCGCGACTTTATGACCTCACCAGCTATTCTGCAGAGCAAGATAGCAGCAAACACAGATTGAAAACAAAAAAAAATTAACAGAGTGACGATTCAAACACGAAAACAAAGCTAAAAACTACTCTAAAGACTGAAAAACAACTAGAATGTAAAAGCAACTACAAGAAAACCTCGATCACACGGTTCGAACCCAAGCTCAACACTCAAGTTGACACCCAAATTACACGAAGAACCAATTCAATGGCTCCCCGGCAACGGCGCCATTTTGATGGGTCCTTAGTCATTATGGGCCCTCAAAAATTGTATAAATTCCGGATGGGAATGCACTATAGTGGTGCGATCCGGGTCGTGTTCACTTCGAGGAGCCTAATTGGTCCTATGTAATCTAAGTGACGAAACCATGCGTAAAGATAAAAATCGGGGGTTTTGCATTGAATGAATTTGCAGACAATAGGATTAAGTTCTTTTTGGAATTTTCAAGTTATAGAAAGCTAGAAATCACGGAAATGATAAAATGGATAGATTGAAAACTCAATAAATGGAATTGCCCTTTGGAGTATTGATTAAACCTTCATCACTTCTAAAAGTATGGGGAGACTTGCTTTAAAACCAAATCTTAATTAGTTTAGAAAACCTTCCAAACTTAGGTGAGGGTAGTTGTCAATGAGACCTTTGAACCCAAAAGCTCACAACAACTTCAATCACCTTCAAATTAGCTCTTGGTTGAGATTGTTATGATGGTATCAACAAATCGAACACAATAACCTATTGTGCTAACAGAGTATCTCATTTAATCAAACCGAACATTGATTGAACCCAACCAAATTCACAAGACCAAACAAAACATCCTCATTACAAAACAAATACTAAGAACAAATCTCATGATCCAATCCACATTACAAAACCAGAAATTCTAACTAAGAATAACTGCAATGATATGAACACTAATGGAAAGGATGAAGTAAAGCTCCCCAAATGAAGTCCCAAGCTCAGGCTCTCATCAAACTCCTCAAGGCAATACGTTTTAGCCTCTCATGACCTCTGGAACAGCTCCTGGAAGTCTTGAAATATCAGCAATAGCCATGGAAAATGGAATGGGATGCTAGATGAAGTAGAAATGTGATGGAATGGTGAGTAGAAATCGATACCAACCAATAAATAGGGATGGGTTAACTTCAAGAACCCTGGAAGAACCCTAGGAGACGAAAAAGGAATGGAATTCACGAGTGGTGGCGGCTGGCATTCCAAAAAATCCCCCCCCCCCAAAAATCGCAATCTGAGGTATAAAACCTGATTCTGTCTCAGAGGCATTTATGTCGCGACATACTTCCACTTAAGTCGTGACCTGAAAGCCAAAACACGCAGCTTCATTTAGTTGGCCATTTCACAAATTTTCCTCAAGGTTGAGCCCTCTTTAGGCATTTTCCTCTTGACTCCTTGACCTGAAAAATTCATTTTAGGCTCTTGTAAAATCTAATCTCAACTCACTTGTGAGGATTAATTAAAATAATGCACAGTTAGATATTTTTACATTAACAAACAATGCCTAATGAGAAATAAAATCCATAAATGCATACTACTACAATTCACATCAAAACATGCATTTTAAACCAGTTAATTCCTATAAAATCATGCAATCATACATGAATTACAGTAGTAAAACTTGGTCAAATCAAGTCCTATAGAACAAGGAAGTTTTTTGTTCCATTGGTAAAAACAAGAGCCGTCATACAGCTAGGCTTTTAGGAGTTCAACATGCCCTTGAAAAGAGACCTCTCTATAACAACCTTAATGACTTGGATAAATGGTTGCGCTCGAAGCTTGAGACTCTCTATTTCAATGAAGAATTTCTATGGATGCAAAAATCCAAAAGTGAATGGATGTGCCTCAGGGACCGCAATACTTCCTAGTACCATACCAAGGCCCGAATCCACAAACGCCAGAACCATATTGCTGCTCTAAAAAACTCTGATGGGGTTTGGGTCAATGATGAGATGGAACTTAAAGGTATGGCCCATGAATATTTCCTACATCTATACATTGATTCCCATAACTCCTCTGTTAGTTGTCCCCATAAAAGCTTATTCCTTTGCCTATCAATTAAGGCTTGGTCTCCTCTCACAACCATAGTCACTCCCTTAAAGGCCAAACAGACCCTCTTTGCCATGAAGCCTCTCAAAGCTCTGGACAAGGATAGGCTACACGCCTACTTCTTCCAAAACCAATGGGAAGTTGTCAAAACCTCTCTCTACACAATGATATTGAAGGCCTTTCAGGGGGAACCCCTCCATCCGTCCCTCAACCAAACTCTCATCACCCTCATCCCTAAGCTTGAGAGCCCTCAAATGCTAAAGGATTTTAGACCCAGTAGTCTTTGCTCTGTTGCCTATAAAATCCTCACCAAAATCATAGCTAACTGCATTAGGCCTCTTCTCCTAGACCTTACCCTCCCCTTCCAATCAAGTTTCATCTCGGGCATAAACATAACCAATAATATAATCATAGCTCAGGAGGTGATTCATTCCATGAAGAGGTAGGGAAGCCATCAAGGCTGGATGGCAATCAAAGTGGACTTAGAGAAGGCCTTTGATCGATTGAAATAGACCTTTATTGAGGACACTCTGCATGATCTGAGTTCCTCAAGAGCATGATTGGCTTAATTATGCAATGCATACAAACCCTTACAATGTAGGTACTCTGGAATGGTTCACTATTTACCTCTTCAACCCATCTCGTGGCATCCGTCAAGGGGACCCAATCTCCCTGTATATCTTTGTTCTTTTCACGGAACGCTGTTCCTAAGCCATTCATTCAGAGGTTCGATCTGGTAATTGGGAGACAATTAAGATAGGAGCTCGGGGCCACCGCTGTCCTATCTTCTTCTTCTCAACTCCACATCTCCTCAATAGATACAACTCATCCAACGGGTCTTGGCAGATTTTTCCAACTCCTCCGGCCACTCTGTAAGCCAAAGCAAAACCCGTATATTTTTTTCGAGGAATACCAGTTGGCAGGAAGCAGGTAGCGTTTGCATTCAGCTTGGATATTACAAAACTGAGCATCTTGGCAAGTACCTTGGGGCTCCCCTACTGCACTCAAGGGTGACTAAGGACACTTATCTCTATATAATTGAATGGTTCAAACTAAATTTGTCCAACTGGAAAGCTCAGTCACTAACCTTTGCAAGAAGAATCACCCTCACCAAATCTGTCCTCTCTATCATTCCTTATTACGCCATGTAGACTTCTATGCTCCCCTTCAAGTAGAACAACTTATTCAGAATTTTGTATGGGGTTCAGATGACCTGCACAGAGCAATAAGCCTTATCCCCTGGGAGTAGATATGCCAACCTACTATGCACAAAGGTTGTGGGCTCAAGAAATTGCAAAGCCAGAATGCTACTTGCTTATCCAACCGTGGCTTTCTCCTCATTAGCCAACCTGATCTCCTGTAGGTCCATGTCTTAAAAGCCAAATATGGTTGGTCCTCTTCGTCGGACTACTCCTTGAAGACCAAAACTTGCTCCCATACTTAGTGAAGCATAGCTAAGGCATGTCCCACCACTTTACTTGGGCTCAAATAAAAGCCACGAAATGGCAGACATGTCAAATTTTAGACAGATAACTGGATTGGTGATCTGGGGCCTTTTAATAACATAGCATTTGCAGAAGTAGAAGACTCTTGGTTAAAGAAGCCAGTAGTTGACTTTATTGATGACAATGGACAATGGCGTTAGGCCATGTTCAAGGTCGTCCTTCCTATGTCTATTAATCACCTGATAGAAACTACCCCTCTACCATCCCCTTTGGACTCTGAGGCCATATGGTATTGGGACTTTGGCAAATCAAGACATTTTTCAATTTCTTCAGCGTATAAACTTAGGAAGGAGGACTCATGGAACTCTAAAGACCACTGTTGGCACCTCATACGGAAATGGCCAGGCCCCTAACAAACACGCTCATTCCTATTGCCAACCTTTAAAGGTAAACTCCTCACCAACGCAGAGAGAGTAGGGCGGCACCTTACCACAGATGCAACACGTGAGCTATGCCGTCAAGGTATAGAGGATATTAACCATGTGTTTCGTAGCTATCCATTGGTGGTTGCATCATGGCATTGCCTTATCCACTCAAGCTATCTCCCTCACTTCTTAAGCCAACCACTTCGAGAGTTGTGGCTCCAGAATCTGAATCCTAGAATAGTTGGTCTTCATTGGACCTTGAAATTTGGCCTCCTTACATGGAAACTTTAGGCAGCCCGCAACAACCGCTTATTTGCTGGTGAATCCTACCGTGTAAAGGAACTAATAGCCTAGGTAGAAGGACTTTCCCACCACACTACCATTGCATTACATATTTTCAAATGTAATTATTCTCCTAGCTAGTTTCTAGTTCCATTGTAACCCTTTGTACTCAATTTTGGTTAATACATCCTCCATTTCCACTCACAAAAACTAGCAGAAATATATGAGTGATAAAGATAAAGAGAGGTTGATCCACCTTGTGACAAGAGAAGTGGTGTGAAACAAGTACTTTTATGTTTTTCACGAAAAGAACTCCATAAGGGCAAGAGGTTGAATACATTTTAAATTACATATCAGATTATACGTCAAATAAATTAGCGTAAAGAAAAAAGATGAATAGAAATACTTTAAAGTAATATATTCATATTACTTAACGTCTCCATAAAAAGTTATCTTGACTCTTATATAAAAAAAACAAGAGATGTTATTATTGTTTTGGCTTCATAAGGAAAGATGGGAGGTGAATACAATGAAGGTTTCGAAGGAAGCTGACCAGAGGCAAGGGAAAAGGAAAAGGAGAGAATGAAATGCCTGATGACTGGTGGAAATCTGAGGAGTAGTTATTTGTTGGAAAGTATGGATTGAGATGCATTTTCAATTTATTATTATTATTATTATTACTACTACTACTACTACTACTATTTAAGTATTTCTCTTTACTTATAATTTGTAATTTTAAAACACATGTACACATTTTTTTTGCCTATTTGTCTGACATTTTTTATTTTTGAATTCTTATTAAGTACAAATATGCATAAAAGCACAGCTTATAAACATGAATTAATTTTTTTAAAATAAAAAATTGTAAGAAATATTATGTAGGGAAAACGATAAAAAAGGAACTTGAAAAATGCAAAATCCCAGATTAGGTATTTACCATAAAATAAATTGTGAATTGTTTATCATTAATGATTAATACCTTATCAAAAATCGTAAAAAAATGATTTGGAATTTTACAATTTCCAAATTCTTTTTTTGTCATTTTCCTATATATATAAGTAGTTTGGCCGCTTCTTGTCTCCCTTAATTTTCTCCGATTGTTGATCCAAACATGGAACCAGTTCAGTCAAATTGATTGGTTCAATTCTCATAACACTACCTTTTTTTTTTTTTTTTACTTTAGTCATAGGCATCTAACGCTTTTTCTTGACTCTATTACTAGGTGTCCGAAAAACCAACTAATCCGGATTGAACACTTGTGGGACTCTTCGGATGGTAAACTCTCCCAACAAGTTTTCACACTATTGCATCCAGGGTTTGAACTTGAGACCACTTGTATGTTGGTTAAACGCCCTCACCAATCCAACCAATCGCTTGTTGGTTCATAACACTACTTTATACATCACATGTTTTCTATTTGCTTTCATCATTTTTTTTTATTTTATTTGTTATTAAACATTACACACTTTCTTTTTTGTCAGAGTAAAGAGTAATATATATTGAGCCTGTAACAACGACCTTTCTTAAATAGTTACTTAAATTAATAAATAGCAATTTAACAATTAACCATGGCTATAAAATTCTTAATTTATAATATAGGTTAACTAGCAAGAAATAACATTTCACGTTATGAAAAAAACAACTAGACTTTCAAATTCCATGCCAATATCAAATTGATGGCTCAATACCAAATTGTCCAACATAAAATGTATTCCTTCAATTAATTAATCACAAATCAGTATAGTGGATCCATCAAATTATTATAATAGTGTAATGATAGGCATCTTGTTTTATAATAGTAATTCGTCAAAAATATGAGTCCAAGTGTCTCAATTAAAGGTATAACAAAATATAAGCCCTATAATGATGACAATATACATCAATGCATCACATATAACAAAGGAGGAGGCTATACAACGATTATAGCACAACTTAAGCCTCCGGAACCTTCCCAGAAGTCTTAGTATAAGAGCTATCACCTAAAAAAAATGTTAAAAGCAACAGGGTGAGATAAAAGTTTCAGTAACCAACAATCTAACTCAAAAGGCATACCAGCGAGTGCCGATGAAAGATAAAGAATTAATTGCATATAAAAATAACTTCATAAATCATACCCAATATTCCAAACAGTTCAAACAGTCATCTCTATTCACATTTCACAAGATATATATATCCACATCATCATCATACATATATCACAATGATCATAAAAGTCACATGAATAAATAATAACATGATCACTTTTATTAAACACTGATCTCCCTTGTAACTCCCTCGCCTTATTTCCTCTAACTCAACCCATGAGCTAGTGTTGTCCCATATGACTGGTAGCTACCCCAAAAAGTTAACCATTCAAGTGATGTGGACTGGCCAGATCCACAAAACACAAGTCCGAACCATGGGTTTTCCCCTGAACATCAATGAGGGGTCATGAGCCCTCGTAGCACAATGAGTCTAAGATCATTCAGTGTACATCCGGAAATCCTCTATCCTTATTTCCTCTTTAAGCATGCTAAATATTCACCCTCTTATTTCCTCTTTCATAACCTTGCTTCCATAACAACATCCACCTCTACCAATATCACAAGAACCATTTTATAGAGCTTGATCATGACACATACACAATTTGCCATCAACACATGTATATATAAATATGAGTATTCACAACACTTTTCAACCAACAATTTCATGCTCAAAGGTCACAGTAGAAGTACCAAAATATTTATGAAGAAGCATTTGCAAACATTGCCATTATAACTCGTCAATTCTTTAACTCCAAATTTCACAATACATTTTCTAATATTATTAATGCAAGATTTATCAAATAATAAGATTTTTATGAAAATAAATTTAAAATCACTCACAAACATGTCTCAAGCATGGATAATAAGTGGAAAGTGATTATCTCACACTAAAGCAAGAGTACACTACCACAACAATCCACAGTCTAAAGCTCAAGTCACCAAAATATAGTCAATCTACACAATTAATTTAATTACATATTAACGTAATAATAATCAAAACAATAACATGTGACTTTAAATTTTAAGTCATCCAATAATTCCCCACTCACAATTATAATTCGAATTATCTATCTCATTTACACTTTTATCCTCCAATAGCACTATTCCTCTTGTCAAAATTATAACTAATAATAATTTCTTCCATCTCCCAAAAATTTCCAACATTCCCACGTTAAATTCTCAAAAAAAAATCACATAATCGAATATTCTCAAACCCTTATTGAAAAAATAACATTACTCTCTTCCACAAATTATTTCTCTTAATTATAATCACTAAAAATATAATTATTTACTCAATCTATTCAAAAACACCAAATTTCAACACTTAAAGTTCCTCCAAAAATTGCCAATATTTATATCTAATCATAAACCTTAAATTAAATCTACTCAATAATTAATGGAGGATCTAATATACTAAAGTAAATTATAAATCAAATTTAATCAGTACAAAAATCATATGAGCCCAAATAAAAAAATCTGACCACATAGAAAATTATTTAAAATTCTCAAATCAACTAATAGATAAAATTAAACTGATTAAAATGTTCTACTGTTTTAGCTCTACAATTCTATAGTCTTATATTATCAAAACTCAAAACTTGGTCTAAACCCTAACCCAGAAATTTGCTCTATCATTCGAATAAATTATACCATTAGATTGATTTAGAGGAATAGAACAATTTTCATAAAGGGAGTTTAATTATTAGAAGACATTTTACTCATCAAAATAAGTTTTAAAATCGGATATATGCATAGCAATGGTAGACAATGGAGGGGAGAAGAAGACATGGGGGGAGTTTTTAATGCTGTCTCACTGTTTTAAATCAGTTTTGGCTAAAATTACCACTTAAGACCTCATGCTTTCCATTTTTTCCATCTTCTCTCTCTCCTCTTTTTTTTTCAATTTCTATTTTTTTAATGATATATTATAATTTATTTTGTGATAACAAAATATATATTTGGTTGAATCCATATTATTCAAATAACTAATGATAATTTTAGAAATAAAATTTTAGGATGTTACAAAGCCTTTTTGAAAAACCGTTAGGAGAATAACTTTTATTCAAAATTTCTATTGAAAAATGAAAACTTGTTTGAATAAATATTGTAAAAATGAATTTTGGTGGAAAGTGAAACGAAAAAATGAATCTCATTAAATAATACATATATTTTTTTATTTTATATATTGATAAAATTACGAAAAAATAAAATAATAAAAAACAGTTAGAATATTTTAAATTGCGACTTAACAATTATAAGTCATGACTTAGAATGTACCAGGTCGCAACCTGAATACTTTAAATGTTTAGGTTGAAACATATAATTTTAAGGTCACGACTTAGAATGCATTCTAAGCAGAATGAGCTTTTTCTCTGGAACCAAAATGTATTTTCGCCAAATCAATTGTCGAGCAGTTCTTTGTTTTTCCTTTGCCAAACATACACATTATCCTATCACAACAATTTCACAGAACATTTTCTTTTTCATAATAAGTGCATTTTAAATATTTAGTTATATTGATTAAAAAACTTATTACATTTGATAGAACAAAAATCAATGTCATGTAATTTTACCTGATTTTTTTATCATATCCTCATAGTTCGTTCTCTCATTTTTATCAAAGCTTTATAATTTCATCGGATTTTAATGAGGTTTCTGTATTCTTTTTCATCAAGTCCTTATAATTTTATCTTAATATTAATAAGTTGCATGTAGGTTTTCTACATTTTTATAAGTCACCGGACAAAATAACAACAGGAACCTAACTGAAAATTAGGTAAACTTACACCAAATGGCAGATTAATTTTTCAAATTTAATTAAATATTGTCTATATTAAAATTATTTTAAAAAAACTTTTCAGTGTTCGTTTCTCCTTATGAAAATTTTGAAAAATAAGTAGAACTTAGGAAAACAAAGTAAATTTATGATTATTTTTAAAAGATAATTTGAGTAGCATCTAAAAATAATTAAATGCGCTAACCGATAGATGTGAGAAATTGAGATAATCATAATTTCTGCAAACTATATAAAATTACTTATTGCTCTTTAAAGTAAGGCAAATGGGCAAATGGCCCTTAACTATCTCCTGATAAATTTGCTTTATCTTTTAATCATAATCCACTACTATTAACTTTACCGTAATTTTCAAAAAAGGAAAGCTTCTTATTAATTATGATAGAAAAATCAAATTTGACACAATAGAAAATGAAAATGTTTCAAATTTTCATTAAGCAAATATTTATTATATAGAAGTTTAAAACATTTATCAATCCTCATATTGTTTATTTTTATTGAAATTAGTGAATATTAAAAAACAAAATAAATTTGAAGAAATGAAAACCACAGTTTTTAAAGTAGGTTTATGTGATTCAAATAAACATTACATTGCCAATGTGATTGAATCTAACAGAATATGTTAATCCCTCATAATGTGGATAAATAAGATTTAAATCTCTACTGTACATAAATCGAGACAAAATTCTTCTTATATAGTAGTAATACTTACCTAAAACTTGGTAAAATCATTTAGAAGAAGCTAGTCCAAATACTCACAAGAGGTTTTCACATTTTAGAGTCTGACAACGCCTTTAACATGATTACCTCTAATAAGAGTATACATGTTTTTTGAAGCAAATGAATATTAGATTAAATATTCTCAATAAAAGTTAATTTTAAAAATCTGATGGCAATATCAGAAAAGGAAAATCCCACACAAATACACTTAAAAAATATAAAGAACAAATCTGGATCTTGAATATATAAAATTTCAAATCAAATTGAAGGCATTAATTTGGGATTTCAAAAGTTATAAATTTACTTATTTACCTTTTCTTTGCATATGTATAAATTTCATATACTTTATTGGACATTCCCTATACTCTAGTTGAAATTTGGTATACTTAACCTGTAAATGCATAAGGGATCCATTTTTTGGAAGTTCTAGGGACTTTAATTTGCATACATGTGAATTTTTTATGGTTTAGCAGGCATTCCTTACATTCAAGTTCCAATTTATAATACCTTACCTACAAAAACGTTAGTAAGGAGAGTATAGTGATTTGCAACCTAAGTATAGGCAATTACCAATGAAATACAAGAAATTTTCCCATATACTTAAAAGGGGTAAAAAGGTACATTTATAATATTTTAAAATCCCAAATTAATGCCTTTTGTTTGATTTGAAATTTTGTATATTTAATACATTGATTTACCCTTTATATATTTTGAGAATACTTTTGTAGGATTTTACCTATAAAAAAGATAGTGTTAAATTTAAAATACTTTTTTTTGGGCTAACAGCTTAATTCCTATTAAATATTTAGGGACTATTAATCAATTTTTTATTTATGCAACTGATCTAACTGCTCTGAGTAAAATTAGCCAATGTCTTAGTCATTGTAGTCATTGTTGTGTGTGATTTAATAAGTTAAAGTTGTCACTTCTAAATTGTTTTTTTTTTCATTAGTCCCACCAATCCTAAACATAGAAATGAGATTTTGAAATTTTTCATCCCCTCTTTTTTTTGTCTCAATTTTTTAACATGAAAATATATATTTTAATTCAAAAGCTATATCATATTTCTATAAGATGCCAAATGCATTTCTAACATTATTTCCATTTCCATATCCATCTCCATATTCATATCCATTTCAAATTCTATTTTCATCAAAATTAATTCAAGTGTACCAAACAGGTCCTGAGGGTATTCAATTAAAATTTTCCCCACTAAAAAAAATTCTTCATTTGATTAGAAACAAGAAAAGTTAATAAAAATAGAAGGAAAAGTTATGTTGTTCTCAAGGGAAAAAAGTTAACACACGGTGTAAAAAGTTATACACTATTTTTTTTGGTTGATTGACCATATATTAATGTAATGTAAAAGCTCTCTCTCTCTAAAAGAAAATGATCTAGAATCTAATTTGAATCCTGTGTACAATATTGACGATTCTGGCTTCAATGTACACGAATATAAAAGGGTCGCTGCTCATGTGGACTTTGGGTCAACCTACTTTGATTATATTAAGGATGTTAATTAAGTTTGTTGATCTAGCATTTTTTTCTTAAACATATTAATCATCTTTTTTTATTCCCTCACTCTCTCTCTCTCTCTCTCTCTCTCTCTCTCTCTCTCTCTCTCTCTCTCTCTCTCTCTCTGTGTGTCTCTCTTATTTGATTATTGTGAAGGAATGATTTGAAAAAATTGATAAAAATTAGAAATAGATTCTACAATTAAAACCAAAATTAATTCTTTTATTAAATCACACCTT
>QFDD01007561.1:0-13844 GCA_006871305.1 Vachellia collinsii
CAGGACAGGTCGGAAGGGACAACTTGGTATTGATGCAGAGATTTTTGAGGTAACATCAACGTTTCATATTGTGGAGGTGAAGAAAACTTCAGGCGATACGTTTGAGTATATACAGTTTAGGGATCACAACTTGAAGCCTTCATTGAAGGATATAGTGTGGGCTTGGCAAGGGGGTGAGCAGTAGCAGCGAGACTTAGAACCAACGACAATATGTATACCAGAAGAATATATGGTTTATACTTTTAATTTGATTTTGGGAATGTACTTTGAACCCTTCTGTTTATGTTTGTTTTGTTCAAGTATGTGGTCTTCCACTCTGCAGAATCACTTGCTGCAAAGTTGTGAAGGTTATCTCTCTTGTATGTGTTGTCCTCCTTTTCTTGCCCTGAGCCCGTCTATAATAATATTGTACAGAACTGTGGAGTTCAAATTCTATGCCTTTACGCATTGTTTGGTTGGAGGTTTTTGGGGGTGAGGTTAGGGTAGGTTCTAGATGTGATGGGGATAAGTATATTTGTTTGAGAAAAATGAGGGGAGGTAAGGTATCAATTTTTATCATTTTTTTCACCCTCCTTTCCTCTCTCTTTAACCCCTAAAATTGTAGTGTTTTTGGAGGGACGAAAAAGTTGGGGTTTAAACTTGATTAAAATATCCATGCTAATTAAAAACACTTATTTTTATGTATTAAAAAACACTTTCCCCCTTCCTTCAGTCTTGGAACGCACAGTTGTTTCCTTTTGAAGTTTACTGTGTTATTCCCTCACATGTTTGGCGCCAGCAGGAGCTAGAACTAAAAATATATAATCTCTTCTAATTCATATATTGTCATTCCTGCTTATACAAATTCATACATATTAACAAGATTATATAAATTTAAACAGAAATTAGTTATTCATAAAAAGATTATATAAATTAGTTATACATAGAAAAACTGTCAATTTTCTTAAAACACTCATTCATATTTTTACAATATAATTAGTACACAAAAAATTGAGGCATGCAATTTTTTTTAATGACGAGACAAAATGATGCTGATAAAGATGGGAACATTAGAAAGTACTAGTTATAGGAAATAAAAATTAACTACATTGTAAATTAGTGGGAGGGATCAGTGTATAATTTATGGGCATGTGAATCAACCGAAAATTGAATAGAATCATAATTTTGCCAAACATTAATTCAATTTTTTATTGTTAAAATAACCTGAAGAAAACCGGGATAGTTAAATAGGAATTCAGAAATTCGGGCATCTTGGGTTATGTTAGGGTGACACTATAATTATTATTAGTTCCAGGGTTTGTATGTTGATACTATTATGGAACGGTTAATAAAATGTTTTTATTCATTAAAGATGAAAATAACTTGTTAAAATTAATATTATTATCTTTTAAAAATTATATAAAATTATTTTATCAATATATGTGTGCCATTCAATGTACAGTGGGAATGACATTTGTGTGCCGTATGAAAATGATTATTTTAATATAGATATATGAACAAAAGAGAAAAAAGCATAAATAAAATAATAATAATATAATTGTCAATTTAGAATTTGCTCCCCTCATCTCCCTTTAAACCAAATAAAGTTTATAAGCCCCCCTCACCTATCTTTAATTAACCCCACCTCCCCTCCTCTATTTTGAAACAAACAAAACCTTAAAGAACACATCCTCATCATCAACCCCTTAACAGATCATTTAGTCAAATGGAAGAACATAGTCATTCACAGTTCCAACTTTGGTACTTTTGTCTAAGGGCTTTGTTATTTTGGATTTGCAATTCTGATCTTCAAAATGATTTGAGGAATCTAAATATTGTAAAGGTGAATCAGAAGCTGCTACATCTCAAAACTCTCTTTCCCTCCCTTCCCGAGCTAACACAAGTCCGATATTGTTTTCTTGTTAGGTTCCTTTAATTTGATAACTGCTAGTAGAGTTAATGTAGAATACTTTAATAGACAAAGTAATTTATTTCCTTTTAATTTGAACTGCTATAAACAGTAGAATATTTATCCCTTAATGATATAATCCCCCCCCCCGGCCCCAAAAAAAAGGTTGTCTCTCCCAAAGCAAAACAATGACTGATGTAATTATATGCTCCCTCCATTCTATGATAAAGGTCTTTTTTAATTAATTCACGGCAAACAGTTAATTCATTTAATATATTATCAATTGAAATTCATAATATATCATAAATTGAACTATTTTCTCATTTTTGTCTTTATTGAAAAATTGAAGTAAAAGAGCATTAATTGACAAAATAAAAAACGAGTATTAATTGTAAAGACAAACTGAAAAGTAAATATTAATTATTTTATAAGTGATTTATATTTTGGATGAAATCATTTTTATATAAATGGCACTTTTTGGACGGTGTATTTCGCCAATCCTTTTCTCGTTGGCTTATTTCTCATTTATTTTTGTGTATTTGGGAGGTGGATTTGGATAGTGACTCTTTCTCCCAACGTATCTAAAATTTGTTTCTACATCCTAAAAGGTTGAATTTTTTTTTAAGGAATTTTAGTTTTATCTTTTCGGCTTAATCTTCATTACCAACTTACCAAACTGTTATTATGTAATAGTTACGGTTAAGAATTCTTACTTATTGCTGAGTTTTCAATTTGGGAGAACCCAGAAAAGCACCATTGTAATCATAAAAGGATAAATTAAAGTTCTAAATTTATTTAATTCCAGATGAAGTGGCCGTCCTAATTTGGTATATTGAAATGTTGTAAAATTATTTTGTCACCCCTCACACATCATCCTCATATCATGATGAGGTGTCTCCTCCTTTCCCTCGAGTCGGGTGGGCGTGTGATATTTTCATATTTAAAATTTCGTTTTAGAATTATTTAAATAATTAAAACTACTCATTTTTACTTCATTTATTTTATAAAAGTTAGTCAAAATAATTAAAAGATTCATTTGAGTGAACAACAATTAAAAAAAATTAAAAGTGGAAACTAAACCGATGAATGGACATAAGTTGTTTAAAATTGAAGTTTGATGGATGGACATAAGTTTTGGTTTGAAACTAATGCCTATCAAAATTACATTTAATTTTTTCATTAAATAGTGCATATTATTGTTCACTGGTATGAATCTTTTTTTTAGGGTAAAGGTCAATTTTGCCCGAAACTTTCCACACAGGAGTATTGGGTATCCGGAAGTTTTTTTTGGCTCAATTTCGCTCTGAAAGTTTCCAAAAGGGAGCAATTTTACCCTACCGTTATTCAAAGTTAACTTCCACAATTAAATAACACATGGCACTTAATAAACCACCTCATCGCCCCCATAGCACTCCACATGGCACTTAGAATTACACCTGGAAAAAGAAAAACCATAAACTCTTACTCTCTCCTCCCTACACAGCAGCCCCTCTTGGGGCCTCCTTCCTTTCTCACATCCATGGCTTCACCGACCATCGTTGCCTCCTCTTCATCATCTATGGCTCCGGCCATCCGACCTTCAACAAAGCCATCGTTGGGGGGCATTGTGAGTTGAAGCGAGGAGAGGACCAAATCCCGTTTTGGGAGTAGATTCATCATCATCTCAAGCACGAGAACCGATGAGAAGATCCAACTGAGGCGCAACACAGAGGAAGGACGTTGTTTGGACTGGAGGAGCTGGGTCACCTTCTTCACCAAGTTTAGGAATAGAAGACAACGCTGAACACGATTGGAAGGGAGAGATGCCATTTAGGGAAAGTGCAGGAACCAGTTTTTCGCCATCACTCTCGCTACTCGCTGCTACCTTCTCCTTTGGTAGCTTCAACTTTAGGTTTGCTTTGCTCTAATATAATGAAATTTCATATTTGTTTGTTCTTTGTATTTTATAAATTTCATATCTGTGCTTGAGTTTTGAATCTAAAATGTCCTGAGAGCTGCTTGATTTTGTTTATGATTTTTTTGGGTAGCATTGTAAATTATGGGTTTAGTGTAAAATAATCTTTGCTCTTCGATTTTGTTCCAGGATAGCTTTTTCTCATGAATAATCTTTGCTCTTCGATTTAGTTCCAGTATAGCTTTTTCTCATGACTCTATTAACCTTTAAGATTAAACAAGAGTGTGTGTTGTATTATGTAGTTGAATATGGTAGTGAGAGAAAGACGATGAAAATGATTAATCGGTGGAGATAAATATTGGATTGAGGGAGGGGGAGATGAAGATGATGGGTTGGTGAAGAAGATGAATATCAGAGTGAGGGAGAGGGAGAGGGAAAGGGTTAGATGATGAGGTGGAGTATATGGCAAGGAGGGGGTTTACCGAGTGCCACGTCAAGGAGTGTCATGTGTCATTTAACTGTGGAAGTTAACTTTAAATAATGGTAGGGTAAAATTGCTCCCTTTTGAAAACTTTCAGGGTGAAATTGAGCCAAAAAAAACTTCTGGATACCCAATGTTCATATGTGAAAAGTTCCGGGGAAAAATTGGACCTTTACCCTTTTTTTTATTAGGCTGCTACAGCCAAAACTCAATATTTATCTGGAGCCTTAATCTTAAATTTTTGTTTAATCAAATAGTATTACTACCATTAAAAAGATAAACTCTAATAACCCGTTTAGTTGACTGAATTTTAAGGAATGTAATGTAATGTAATAGAATGGAATAGAATGGAATGGATTATATGATTTTATTTGGTTTACCACTAAGAAAAGGTGATGCCTAGACATACAACTGTTTAGTTGGGTTATAGAGAATATGAAAATAGGTGGGAATAATAAGTTAAAAGACAAAATTACTCTAGTCACCATACACACACATATCATGAATTAAAATTATATATTTTTTTGCCAAATTACATAACTATATTATCACAACCAGCATAATTTTATACAAATAATGCTAATAAGCTAAATATAACTTTGCTCATGTGAACCATTACATCATACTGTGAACGTGGCTATAATACTGTAAGTAGCTTTCATTTTAATATACAAAAATGATATTGTCTATTTATTCAATTAGTCTTTTCTTCCTGTTGCACATAACATTTATAATTGAATTAAAGAATAACAAAATTTTTCATAATTGAATTTTATGTCTAAATTTTATAATTATAGACAATTCTATATAATAATTATGACAAATATAATATTTATATAATTTGAAATTCAGCCAACTTAAAGATAAATATGTGTATAATGAGCAATTGTAGCAACATTAATGATAAAACTAGTAGCAATGAATAAAATGGCGGCAAAAGGGATGAGCATATCTTAGTGCTGGTAAATGGGCCAGCTCGCCGGTTACGGACTGGCCCGCCGCGGGGCGGGCTCAAAACACCCGCTTATATATGGGTTGAGAAAATCCCAACCCAGCCCGCCATGCCAACCCGCCACTTTTTTTTAAAAAAAAATTATTTATTTATTTATTTATTTATATTTTTCTTACTCATAATATTTTTTTAACTTACACTTAAAATATCTTTTTCATTTGTTTCAATACCTCAAATGAATTTTTTTTCCTCATAAATTTAATTAATAAAAATACATCATAACTTGAACATAAAATATCTAATTCAAATTTTATATAATACAACTGATATATAATACACTTTATAAAATTGGATTTAAACTAAATATAAACTAATCAAATTATCAATAAACATTCAATATTAATTAGGTTTATATTATGATCAGATGTTATCCACATATCTTCTATAAAACTATTTTAATTTTTAAAAAAAAGGGGTTGACGGGCTTGGCGGGCTAACCCGCGGGTTGGCATGTTAGCCCGCGGTGGGTGCGGGTCAAAAAGACCTACACCTAAATAAGCCTCATTTTTTTCAACCCAACCATCCACGAGTTGGACCCATATTACCGGCACTAGCATATCTATAGGGTTTGTCTATTTCATTAAAAGAGCACTTTAGTCAATTTTAAATGTTATAATGGTAATTATGTCTTTTCAATTGAATTACAAGATATTTGCACCCTTATTCATTAATCCTGGTAGTGTAATTAGAATTCATCTATTTGATGTAATCAGGATTATAAAATGTAAATCATTTTACATTACATATGTCCAACCAAACATTGTAATCAGCCAATTGTATCAAGATTATTTGTAATCTACTTTCATGAAAATCTAACTAGACATGCAATAAGTTTGAAAGTGCCACACGCTTACCGCGGATTTGAGGGGGAGGAGGAGACGCTCTTGATGATGTGAGGATGATGTGATGTGTGAGGGATAACATAGTAATTTCACAACATTTCAATATCTGAAATTGGGACAGCCAGCCTGATTTGGAATTAGGCAAATTCAGAACTCTAATTTATCCTTTTATGATTTCAATGATCTTTTTTTTTTTATTCTCCCTTTCAATTTCAATACTTGCAATAAAAAGACACAAATTGGTGCCTTTAATTTTCTTCTTTGATTTCTCTCCTATTCATCTAAATAATAAGGAATGATAACATTATCTTCATACTTTTTTCTTCTATATCCTTTCCTTATCCAAACACAATATGAACCTCTAGTTCTTAAATATATCAGCTAGTTAACATTTTTGGGATATTAAGTAAGCTAATTAACTAATATATTTAATATTTTTTTAAAAATTAATTTGCTTGACTTATAAATTGATAAATAATATAATGTTATATATAAGTATTTCAAAATATATATTATAATTTGTTTATTTATTTCATTTTTTTGATCTCCCAAAAAATTCAATTGTTTCTTACATTAAGGATTACCTCAAGGCCTAACAAACGGTGTGTGATGGATTTTTTCCCCCTTTTAATGAACAAATAATAAGAGGATGGAGCTTTCAGTAATAAAGGTAGCTTCCCTCCTTAATAGGCCAATTTTAATTAGCCCATTTTTGTGACCACTCATAGCAAAGGTCATTTTCTAGTGGATGACTCAAAATTTACATTTATGCACAAAACTACAAATTGAGTTTTATTTCAGATGTGGAAATCCACATCTTCTGTATTTGATCTTGCTTCAAACACGTGGCTCATTGTTTTAAACTCTTTCGACATAATTTTTATTCATAAAAGTTACACTCGCCTGATAAAAAACGGTCCAAGATGTGATATCTTTTCTTATACTCTTAGCTCAATTACAATTTAATCCTGCACTTTAAATTGATGTGTCTTAGTTCCTTTTTATAATTTTAACACGGTTGTAACTCAATTTTAAACTTTAACTCATGGCAATTAGATAATATAATTTTAGTCATTTTATAATTTAGTACCTATGTTTTAGAAAATAAAGTCATATATAATAAATGTCATAAATTAAATTATAAAATGGTTAAAATATAAGTCAAAGTTTAAGATTGAATTACAACCTAGTCAAAATTATAGGAAGTGATATATACCAAATTAAAGTGATTGAGGATTAAAAAAATTAATTTTTCCCTTTTAAAAAATTATGGGTTTAATAATGGTTTGAATATGTGTTAATCAATAATGCTAGATATCAAATAATTATATCAAAAATAATAAATGAGTAATAGAAGCCTTTTTTTTTTTTTAAGATTATATCAAATCATGAGATAAATTATACAATTCAAATATTATTATAATAAAAAAATTAGGAAAATAAAATGTATATAAAAAGATTGAAACAAGAGATCAAATGAGGGAACTCTCATGTATTATTTTCTTGCATCACAATACAAATGACATACCATGTTTACAGGCATAGTTTTATACACCGGTTACACTCATGTTAAATAATAAATATTGGATAATAAAATTTGTGAAGTTGAGTTACAAAATTAATAAAATAATGGAAGAGAACTGTAGAGTTTTTTAAGAGATTGAGATGGACAGCCACACCGGTTTTAATATTCACGACAAACATCTATTTTTCTAGTCAATGATAAAACATTTTTCTCATGTCTTATACTTCTTTAACCCCAATTTGTAAATTTCTCTAATAGCCATTAGAAATCTAAATTGAATATTTTACTTTATTAGAATAATTTTATTTTATTCTTCTACCTTACATTTCACACAACATTGAAATCCAAGATTCAAACTAAATAAATCAGCAGCTTCAATACTATATAAATTTTGGGTAAAAAAGCAAAAATAATTTAAAAGTTTTTGCAAAATAGACATTGAGTACATGGAAGTTGTTAAGAGGTTATTTTAGACCCAAAATTTTAAAACAGGGTAATATTATCCCCACGGATTAAAATGTTAACTTTAACTGTCAAATTTGACTAACTTATCAACCCCATTACTCTATTTGCACCCAACCCTTCCCTTAACCCTTCTTCTCTCTTCTTGCCTTCAGAACCCACCAGCGTCATACTCCTCTCTCCCTCTCTTTTGACTATAAATCCATGTGAGGTCCAATATAATTGCTCTCTGAACAACTCCTCCAGCATCATTTGAACCTCTTGCTTCGACAGCCACCTGTCAGCGTCTGTATCTCCTAGTTAACTTTGACAGTTAAAGTTAACATTTTAAATGATGGGGGCAATATTGCCCCATTTTGGAGTTGGACGAAACTGCCCTATTTTAAAATTTGAGTTCAAAATGGCCTCCAACAACTCCGTGTGCCTAGTGCCCATTCATAAAAACTTATAAATTATTTTCACCCTTTACCCTTAAATTTTTATTATGGTTAACAGCTGTTTAGATGAAAGCGTCATATTTGAAAAGTAAAAACTTTAATGGAATAACAAAAAAAAAACATATATTTAAGGAGATACAGTGAACAATGCTAGATTTAGAATATGTTTGGCTCCTCTTTTAGAAGTGTTTTTAGAGGTCAAAACTAGGTTTGGAAAATCAGGAGCCAAACATGCATTTTTTCCCCTAAAAAATCACTTTTGTAATAAAAACATGGTTTTGGAAAATCAGGAGGACCCATCTTTTTTTCCCCTCTTCGTGTGAATCTACTCAAAGATCTACCTGCTCCCTCTGCCCCCTCATAAAAAAAAGCTGCATGTGAACGTTGGCATTGACAGAGAAGACACACAACAACAACATAATAAATAATAAAAATAATAATAACAAACACAGTAAAAAATGCAAATAAATAATTAACAAAGGTATTAGATACATATTCTACAAGGTAAAATTATTTTAAGTAAATACAAATAATTTCTTAAAATTTTTTATTATAAAATTTATTCACATTTTTTTATTATGAAATAATATTTTGAGTTTACATATACATCAGTGGTACACTTTCAAAAAAAATTCAATATCATTTTAATGCTAAAATGAAAAAAAAAACTTTAATACATTACTTTATACTCTTTTTTTATCATTCACATCTTAAAAGCTATTCTGATAATAACTATCCAAACATATTCATTTTTTTCACAATCACTTTTTCTCTATAATCTATTATATTTTTAAAAGCTATTTTATGAAAATCAAAATAAAAATTATTCTCTGAAAGTTTCGCCTACTCCTAGTAAAAACAAATGAAGTCATGAAATTGACTTCTTTTCCTGCCAAAACCCCACAATACGAGGAAGGCACTTTTAGCGACTAGGTACTTCTGGGATTATCTAACGACATGAGCTGTACGTATGTTTGTTGTATGTCTGTATGTATGATGACAGTAGCTCACCAAAATTAGATCATACCTCAAAATTAAAGGCGTGTTTATGAAGGTATTTATTCATCATCTATCAATACAATCCTTACATTGATAATAGAATATAAACTTATAACTTTATGAGTTATTATTTATTTATCAACCCTTTGACCAACATTTATTAGTAATATGAACCTTTATTTTATCTTATAATTTGTATTGAAATAAAATTTTTCAAAATTCTCTTATGTTAAGAGGGAATACTAGCCTTGGGTGCTTACTCACAAAGGACTTAATATTGTGGTATAGTTTCTTATGTATTTGTTAAATAAATAAAAGCTGTATAATTTGAAAATTTTTCTTTAAAAAGTTTACTATAATTAAATAATAATGATATGACAGTATAAATTTTAGTACGAAAACCACTTGTTGAAGTAATCCACCTGTTTGGTATGCTCATGATAACTGGTTATGGATATAAATTGGGTTTGAATGGTCAAAATTCTCATTTCTTATCCTTTTTGAGGTTGAAATATATGGCAACATACCTATGAACTATCTTATGAATGCTTTTCGTTTCATAAATTCAAATAATGAAAAAAAAAAATTCTCCTTTCATCTTTTTCTTTGACTTTTAAAATCATTTGATATGATCACATTTTTCTAGATTTCAAGAGCAATGTCATTTCTGTTTCGACTTTACATCATGCCTAATACAACAAGAACTTTGATATTCTTTTTTATTTTAAATATAAGATCTCATTATATTGTAAATTATACTATAAACGACAACTTATATTTAGTACTATGTAGAGTAGTTGCTTACATTAGCATAAGACATATTAGTATTATTTAATATAAATTTAGGCTTTTGCTTCTGTGTGTGTGTATTATTTTATGTGTATATTAGAAGAACACAACATCGTATCATATTAAATGCCTATGTATAGCATATGCATTTTAAAAATTGATGCTCTGTTTTCTTTCTCCTTATGACGTGGTCTTTTGGGATGCTTTACGACTTTACCCTCCGAATAATATACCAAAATTCCAATATAATGATTAATTGTAATACTAAATATTAAAATATAAAATTTATATTACTAGCTATTAATTTTATAACTATGAACTATCTCATGACAATAAGACTTGTAAGTTGTAAAGAACATTATATCATTGGAGTAATCCAACCAAAACCCAAATACAATCCTTGCAAGGGAACCACATTTATATTCCCTTATACTTTAAACTAATAATTAGAAAAGTAAATATGAAGCAAAACAAGTCTAGCAGAAATATATGCCCACCTTTATACAGTTTTTCTCATGCGGAATCTAAAAATTAAGTTTCAATTAGATACATATTTATCCAGTAATCAATCCAGCATATTGAAATGTACATGGGACGAACTATAATACAGATTTGAATAATGAGTTTTAACTAATAGATAAGACTAGACAAGTTAGATGCAAATGGCTAAGCATGAGTGAATTTGCAATCCTCTTATTATCCTCCTCTATTTTTGCATCTTATGTTTGAGACTAATGCTGAATATTTTTGAATGAAAAGGAGTTGTATTAATGCTTTACAAGAGAGGCATTAGTGCATAAAAGTACATATCAGTGTCTCCTATTTTAAAAATTAAAACTGCAGTGTCTTCCTAATTCTAAGTGTACATTTAGTGCATAAAAGTACAATAATGTGTGTGAAATAGCATTTGGTATGAGGGAAAAATCCTGACATATTCATTATGCAATCGTCTCGTGAGTTGCAACATAAGTAGGCCAAATTTCATCCTCCAACCTCGGCCATTGTTCACTTGATTAAGGTTGTGGAGCATGCAATCAACAAAAGAAGTTTGGAGGTGGCAAAGGCTTGCACTATCGGCTCCCAAGAGTCTCTAACCTTCGTTGGCTAGAGGGTAGTGCCTCAAAACATATCAATATTCTCTGTACCTTCTCCACATGCAGTACAATTAGCGTCCCCAGCCATGTATCTTCTAAGCCGTTCAACATTAGCATTCGTGAGACGTTCTTCGAAGGCTAGCCAGAAGAAGGTTCTCACAAGTTGGCTTCCTAACCATTTTCATGTCCATGACATTATATCATCAGCCTGGTTCCAGTTGAGCTCTTGTGCAGCTTGATAGGCTAATAACACTGTGAACTCCCTATTAGTTATGAGGTCCCAAAAACATTATTCTCCTCCATCCTAGGGAGACGGAGGTTTTAAAGAATTGATTTTCAAGTAACATTTTCTGTATCTTTGAACTATGTCAATCTAGTCACATGTCAAAATAAGTGCTTAATAATCTCCTTATTCATTCTAAGTCTAATTTCAGTGGCACCTTGAAAAAGTATATTTTCTAGTCACTTTATAAAATTGACATTTTATTAATTCGATATTTCCTACACTCTACTAAGCCAACTTTAGTTGTATAATTTTCTCCATTCTATGTGATTGATCTTTTTATAAAAAACAAATGGCTTGTCTAGCTATATATATATATATATTCTGTATTGATAGTGATTGAGATATTGATAGTCTATGATTCGAATTAGGCTTTTTGGAACACAACAATTGGAGCTTGTACATAATGAAGAACATTAGAATCAACTATGCTCAGAACCTAACTTCAGAAAAGAGAACAAAGAGGTAAGTAGCGTGGAAAATACTAAGAATAAGAATCAGATTGAGGGGTGTCATGGGAATAATTTCTCTTAGAAGAAGAAGAAGTTGATTCATACTTCATCATCAACTTCTGCAAGCCAGGTTTCAATTCAGAGTTACAAAACCGATCATACTCTGCTTTATCCCCTGCCTTCTTCTTCACCTCCACCACCACCAACGACGGAGTCAGCTCGAATATCTCCGCCGCGATCGTCAATGGCCCCTTCACACCTTCCCTGAATCCCTCCAAGCTCACCCTGCAACCCTTCTTCCTCACCGTAAAGCTCACCAACTGCGCAATTTCCTCCAACTTCGATATAATCTCTGGCACCGGCGCGCCAGACACAAACCTCGCCTCGTCCCCTTTCTCCTCAAACAACCCAGAAAGATCAAAGCCTGCAGAGAATGATATTATATCAAATGCATTCAAGCTTGCTGGCCTTGGCAATGAAACGTTCCTTCTTCTTTTAATCTCTAGCTCTGAATCGGATTCTGATACTGAGTGGTCTGAGATTGATTCTATGTTGTCTTTGTTTAAATCCAATTTGTCAATATCATCGACACTGGTACAGAGCTTATCGTCTTCGAAATAGAACTTGATTTGTTTGAACCCTTTCTTGAACCACTTGTTTTCCATTATTTCTGGAATTGAAATTCTGGTTTCTGGGTTTGTATCGAGAAGACGAGTACATAATAGGTTTAGCTCGGGCGAGAACCACTTGGGACACCGGAAAATGCCTCTGTAAATCTTCTTGTACATGGCCGTAACGTTCTGATCATGGAACGGTAAATAACCCGCCATTAAAACGAAGAGAATAACGCCACAGGACCAGAGATCAACTTTGGCGCCGTCGTATCCTTTTCTTGCGAGAACCTCGGGAGCAACATACGCCGGCGTTCCGCAGAAAGTGTGAAACAATCCGTCTTGTCTGATTTCATCGGAGACAGCGCTGAGGCCGAAATCGGTAACCTTGAGATCGCCGTTTTCGTCTAGTAACAAGTTTTCTGGCTTAAGATCGCGATGGTACACGCCTCTGGCGTGGCAGAATTCTACGGCGGAGATCAATTGCTGGAAATACTTTCTGGCGACTCCTTCCTTCAATCGGCCTTTCGTTACTTTATTGAATAACTCGCCACCACGGACGTATTCCATGACGAAATAGATCTTCCTCTTCGTGGCCATGACTTCGAAGAGCTGGACGATGTTAGGGTGGCGGACACGGCGGAGGATTGAGATCTCACGTTTGATGTGAGCGACTAGGCCGCCTTTGAGAATTTTCTCTTTGTCGATGATCTTGATGGCGACGCCTCCATTGGTTTTGATGTTCTCAGCGTAGTAGACCTTCGCGAAGGTTCCCTGGCCGAGGAGTTTTCCGAGCTCAAAGCGACCAAGCAAGAGATTGGCTTTGTTCTTCTTCTTCGTAGTATTGAGACCATTGTTCGAAATGACCACGTCCGCCATGGATGCCGCGGCGGTGAACAATGTCGAAACTGCAGAATTTTCGTTTAGTTTTTTAGGTTTAGGTTTAGTCGTCAACGTGCTTCTCCGCCGTTGAAGGTGGTGAAGTTAATGTTTTGGATGCGAAGATGGGGTTTTTATTTGTTGAGGTTGGTTTCTGTATGCGTGCGGGGGTTGGTTAGTCTAAATAGATTACACA
>QFDD01007562.1:0-11285 GCA_006871305.1 Vachellia collinsii
ATATATATATATAAGTGAATGCTTAGAGAATCATATATAAGGGCTTTGTTTGAGAGAGATTCCAAGTTCTTCCTCTTGGGATTCTCTCCCGAGCCACACATATAGCTGAAAGAAACACCCAGAATCCAGTTTTTTTAGTCCTTGATGATGTGGTTCAGTTGATTTTCAGGTTGAAATTAAGTAGAAGGGATGGATTTTCAAAACCAATCCATGTCAGTTTCTTCACCCCAGAGGAAGACAGGAAGGGGGAAGATTGAGATCAAGAGGATTGAGAACACCACAAATCGGCAAGTCACCTTCTGCAAACGCAGAAATGGACTGCTCAAGAAGGCTTATGAACTATCTGTTCTCTGTGATGCTGAGGTGGCTTTAATCGTCTTCTCAAGCCGTGGTCGCCTCTATGAATATGCTAATAACAGGTACTAGTAGCTTCTTTCTCTTCTCTTATCATCAAAACCCAAGACTTGGTTTTTGTTTGCCCTCTCTGATATATAACTTCTCTCTTCTGGAAACAACTCTAAAGATTTTGTTTCCAGTTCCTTGTAAGTTTTTCTACTCCTGAAAAAATAGATATTTTTTTAAAAAGGGTTTATTTTGAGCACAAAGAACACAATCATTTTGGGGTGTGTATATATATATGAGATGGTTGCTTTTCCTATATCTATCTCTGCTTTGCTGCAACCCAGCTTCTCTTGTCTTTCTTTCTTCGGTTTTGGCTTTTTCCTTGTATGACCTTATTTTCTGTTTATGATAGTTTTTCTAGTTCTTGGTTTGGTGGATACATAGATCTGATGCAATAGATAGAAATAGAAGCACTATGGGGTTGTAAGCAGCAATATAGGTGAAAGATTTTGAGGAAGTTATTGTGTGCAGGACTGTGAGATCAGCCACACACACACACACAAACGCCTATATCTCCATTGTTGTTAAATTTTCTGTTTCCTTTTTCTTCTTTCTCCTTCCATTCCTTTCCTCCGTTTCTCTCTCTATCTCTATTAAGGCTAAGCTAAGAAAGCTGTCATGCTCCCATTAGCTAGCCCTATGTTCCATCTTTGACACTTCCTTAATACCACGTCAGTTCAGTAAGACATCAAGAAAGGCACCGTACGAGATTTCAACGAAATTGTTCGTTTCAACTTGTCGATTTTGAAAATACCAAGATTAATTTCCATTAATAATTAACTATTAACTACTGCTGAGTAAATAAGAAAGAGAGCTCTTTAGGGTTCGTAAAAGCGTTAACCCCAGTTTCTCTCTCTCAGATGCTCGGAACCGAACCATCACAACCAAGATCGTCTCAGACACACTCTCTTCCAGATAAAGATTTTCCCTTCCAAACCCGAATAAAAAATGTTCCCGAATCCCACGTGCAAGATCCATAGACATGGATCAAACATAACCCAAAAAAAAAAAAAAAAATTAGTTTTTGCTTGTTATTATTATTAGCGAGGGGTTTTGGGTAACACTTAATCAGGTAAAAAAGAAACCTTGTTTTTGTCCACCTTGGAGCTCATCAAGATTCAAGACATACAATCAAAAGGGTATTTAAAAGTTGGAGTTTTTTTTTTTTTTGGTTGATTTGATTTTGCCCCCTTCTTTTGGAAGTTGGGGGGAATTTGGGTTTGGGGTATTCTGGTTAGGGTTCATAGTTCAAACGACACTAAGGATTTTTTATTTAGAATCGAAAGAAAGAATCTTTGGTCACGTCACGCACGATTTTTCAGTTCTTGACCCTCTCTGACAAAAGAGAGTTTATGTCATGATTCCGATTACTGAGGGGTTTCCCCATGATTTCCTCATCCATCTAAACCCTAATTTTTATCTTCTCTGTAGCAACCACCCCTCACTAGGGAACCATTATGAATTTCTTTCTTTACTTCACAGTTTCAGAGAGTAAAAACCCTTTTACCCATCATAATAATTTCACCACTGTTGGTATCGCAGGCAGGGCTTTTGCCTTTGCTTAAGATCTTGCATAGATATGTTTATGCAAGTAAAAAACTCCCAAGAAAAATAGGGTTTCCTTTTCTTCATCAGAGACAGAGAGAGAGAAATCCGGACAAAGACACCGTACGGTGAGGATGTGAGAGAGCCAATGGGGGGATTCTGAGCATTAGGATGCGTACAAAAAATTGGTGCAGAGAAACCCACGGCTGTGATGTCCCCAGACTTTCAGATCGAAAGGACGGGAAATTAATTTATTTAACAAAATGGGTTTAATTTATAATAGAGTGGGCTTGTCGAGGCGGATAAAAAGATTATTTTTTGGGTATTATCCGCCGTGAAATGGGTTACCGCCATCAGGCAGAGAGAAAAGACCTCCAGAAATGGTTGAACCAATCATATTTTGAGGAACCTGTGACGAAGCGGCTGGAGCAACCAATCACTAGGTCGAGGAAATTAAGGTATCAGCATTCTATGCAGAGTAGGTTTAAAAAAAGGCTCAGTTACCGAAATCTAGATAAGTAAATTTTTTCTTTTATCTTAGCATTATATTTGCAACACTTCCAATCAAATTGTATGTGACTGACTGAGAGAGAGAGGAGGTTCAGATAACTGAGGCACTTGGGATGATTTGACCATCAACATGATGTGGGTAGCTTTAAGGTTATAATTAGTATTATGATCTTCAAATTGAATTCCACAAACCAGTCATCGTTGAATTCAAGACTATTTCTTTATAAAGCACAATAAACCCTTACCTTCTTTCCTAGTTCACTGTCTCTTTCTGTATATTTCCAAAACAAGAAACAAAAGTTTGGATTATCTTCCATTCACCAACTAGATGGTCGCATATATAAAATGCATAATTATGGTACTTTTAAATTTCTGATTAACATTTCTCTTGACTACTGCATTACAGTCCCATCATATGAAGTTTAAGAAACCACACGGAAGTTCAAATTTATTACATCTCTTAGCTGGCTGTTGTGGTATAGTTATTATAGTAGACAAGTGATCAGAATTTGACATATCTTCCAATTGATACAACTTTTGTTCCGAGATGTTTTGTACTGATTGGTTTAAGATATCAGAACATAGATAAGGCAAGTTAAGAGGTTCTCTTTCCTTACTATTTCCCCCAAATTCTGAGCAACATGTTTCTGCTTGTCAATTAGTGCAAAAGATCATAGGAGAGAGGTCGGGCTAGCTGATACAAAAGAAGAGAGTAATCTGGACCCCCATTAAGAGAGATCAGCAAGGATGAATCATTTAGATTGAGAAGAATAAAAGGGAAAGGGAAAGGGAAAATTAATTTGGATTTTTTGTTTGATCCTATATTTAAAATATAACATTTTCCCCAACAGCATGTTTGGATGGCCAGAAAAAAATATCAAATCTAATTTTTCAATCAAAGACAATATCAAAATTAATAATAAAGCTCTTATTTGTTTTAAGCTTACATTTCTCACCCACTACTGTGAGATTATTGTTGTAGTTGCTGCACTGATCTTACAATCATTGTTCATTATTACTGTTGGAGGAGCTAATATGCCTTGGCTCTAAAGGTTTTAAACATTTTATACTTGATAACTTAGTTTTTAATTAATAAATAATGAACAAGAAAAGTAATTGATTTCTATTGGCCTGGTGCAGTGTCAAAGCAACTATTGATAGGTACAAGAAAGCATGTTCAGATTCTACTGGTGGATCTACTTCTGAAGTTAATGCCCAGGTATATATACATATGCATTTCCTTTTCTTTCTTCACCATTATATTAAATGCTTCAATTTAAACAATCTTGACAGCCATTAATGTCAGTGAACTAACACATTAGCTATAACTGCTTCATAATCTCAGTACTATCAGCAAGAATCCGCCAAACTGCGCGCTCAGATTAGTAACCTGCAGAACCACAACAGGTAATTTAGATCAGTCTCCTTCATACCCAGATAATTAAAAAAAAAAAAATGAATACTGAAATGAGTAGGAAATAATCTTAAAAACATTTTTTTTTTTTAGTTTTTGGAAATATTGAGTAGTATTTTTTTTCAGCTTGTAGCAGCTGTTTGAATCATCATAATTTTGCAGGCAAATGATGGGAGAGGGTTTGGGCAATCTGAATTCCAAGGATCTCAAAAACCTGGAGGGTAGGTTAGAAAGAGGGATAAGCAGAATTCGTTCTAAAAAGGTAATTAAAATTTTTTTTGTATTATTATATATTCTCCACAAAAGGACTAATTAGAAAATTTGCTCATTAATTTTGTATAATGACTCTTGCATTTGACTGACTAGTTTTCCCCTGTTACCTTGTCCCACTGTCTTATCATCTATACCAGAATGAGCTTCTATTTGCAGAAATTGAATACATGCAGAAGAGGGTACGTAATTAAAATACTTCCCCTTTTTTAATTCATTCATTCCTCTATTAAAATTTTCAGTTAAGATTTTTGCGCTATAAGTTTCATTTAAGGTGTTTTGCCTTTATAGATTTTCATTGAAGTGGTACGGAACTGATGATTAATTATTTAAGGTTTCCCTCAAGTCTGGCATATGCAAGCATATCAAGCCAATAGTATTTTGAATTGTTTTTCCTTTTTTTGCTTGAGAAAATTGTTTTATGTAGAAAAGTCTGTCTCAGAGCTGAGACGTGGCACCATACATTGGAGATCATATCTAACAAATTCAAGATATTTCTAAGAATTTTAGGCCATGTTTGGTAGGATGGAAGGAATCTTTTTTCTTGTGAAAATGAAAAAAGGAGAGGAGGAAAGAGAGCTTCCATGGAAAAACTATTTTGGGGCTAAAGATGTGATTGATAGCTAAGAAGAAATCAACAATTTCCCCATTGAATGTGTACGTAGTAATCCTGACAAACATATCCAATTAATTGAGTTTTCAAATACAGGCTATTAATAAATCATGTAACGTGTGTCGAAACTATTTTCAACGTTAAATATAATGATATTTGTTCTTTTAAGAGAAATAACATTTAAATATTATAAAATTAAATAAGTATTTTTAAAATTTTGAAAATTAAAATATTTTGAATGATTCAAACTATTACTTATATATGTAATTTTATTATCAGTATTTGAGGGAGAGCCCCTTTCCATAACTGTACCCAAGTAGAGGAAACACCGTGTGGCAAACATGTCAATATAAGGATTTATCTATCATTCGCTTTCTCCTGAAACTCTTTTTACGAATATCAAACATGACCTAGCTTGCAAGTTTGTTCTTTGATGTCAAAAATTAAAAATCTTATCCTCTGTTCCATTATTTGAAATAAAAATACATAGTTTTCAAGATGAGCTTAATACAGCAAACTTGATTGCAAAACTTTTGTCAAGTTTGTGTTATAACCTCTGTGATCCTAAATGTAAGATTTTATTTGTAACACCAATTACACTAACAAGATCTTGTATTTAGGATCGGATCGGTGGAGTACATAATTAGAATGATACATTAGGCTTTGCTAAGGAATAGAAAGAAGTCAAAAGAATTAAAAAGAGAATGGAGTGTGAGGTTGAAAGGTGAGTCTCCCTCTCTTATTTGGATGGTCAAAATTAAAAATAAATGTAATATATATAAATATGATTTAATCTTTTTTCCGCTGGCTCTACTTTTCTCCTCCAATCTCCATTGAAGAATAATGCTGGCAGTCAAAGCACTATAATATTCTTGTATTGGTTATAACTACATGACACTCTGCACCTCTAACTCCATATATGTACTGTTCAGCCTCCCCTTAGCTCAAACAATGGAAGAAATTGAGCCAATCAATGCCCTAATTTTCAACAGTGCAATGATACTAACTCCCTGAGGCTCTACACATATTTCTCCCACGTTTAAATTCAGCTAATCCATGTTTCTGTACCTTCACATGAAAATTTTTTCATGGTTTAGCACATTTAAATTTACCTTCAAAGAAAGACAACAACTTTTTCCCAACTAGAAGAGAGGAAGTGTTTGTGTGTGTGTTTGTGTGTAACTGAAGTGTACCTACCATTAATGCAGGAAGTGGACTTGCATAACAACAATCAACTTCTTCGAGCAAAGGTCTGTATGGCATCTATCTCTTCAAAGTTCTAACATATACTCTTTATATATTTCCTGCTATTATAATTAATCTGACTTGGTATATATATGTATATAAAAACCTACAAATAATAACTGTTATGTGTGTGTGTGTGTGTGTGTGTGTAGATAGCTGAAAGTGAGAGGAACCAACAGCAAAACATGAATGTAGTGGGAGCGGGAGGGTCGGACTATGAATCCATGCAATCTCAGCAGCAGCTATTTGAGAATCGAGGTTACTTTCAAGTCTCTGCATTGGAACCCAATCATCACTATGCACGCCAAGACCACATGGCCCTCCAATTAGTGTATGTTCTCTTCTTTACTTACTTCCTACTTTTCTGTATTCCCTTCTTTATTATTTGCATTTTTTCTGGCAAAAGTCTACATGTTGCTCTACATGCAAACAAGTCCAACCCAATTAATAAGCTGATCTAAGGAAAGAAATTTGTCTCTGTGTGTGTGTGAGATTTTTGTTTTTCTCGGGCAGCTAGAATGATTTGCTTTCAGTAGATAATTCAAGTTTAGAATTGTGTCCTGGGTTAATTAGAGAGTATATGTGCAGCATGAATATCTAAATATGGCTTGCAAATCCTAGGGAAAAAAGGAAGAGTTACTTATTAATGAATCTTTTTCTGCAAAATTAGTTTACATAATTATATAAATCAATATTATTTTGTCACGTGATTCATGACACTGAACCATGATAAAAGTCTTTAGGGTTACGTCCGTCCTTTACTTATTTTCATTCATTTGTGAATGAAGTTTAGAAATAGTTTGGAGTTTCAGTACAACTGTCCAAACAAACAAAAAATATCTCTTTTGTCAAAATGATGCTATTAGATGGTGAGCATGGATTTCCTGAAGTGTAGGAAACCTAAAGTTTTCTAATGTAAAGATAGACAGATACAAAAATATTGTGCTCTATTCCTGGCATGAGTCTCACAAAAACAAGACATACTAATCTACCCACACACTCTTTAGGTGAAGTCTCACTTTAGGGGATCCGGTTTATTATTAATTAATATTTGTAATTATCATTAATAAAGTTGAAAGCTCACATTTGTCTGTGCATCTATATATACATGTTTGATTAGACCAGTTAGGCTAAAAAATTGCGTTTCTTTTATAATCTCTGCGCAGTTGAAGTGCTTGTTGATGAGGATGGGCCATGCAAGGCTTGAGTTAGTTAATTTCTTCTTCTGCAACTGTATTATTTTGGAGTCTAATGTGATATAGCAGGTAAATGTCGAAGGTGTTGGTGGTGATGATAAAGGCAGAACTATGGAGAGGGTGATTTCATTTCAGTACATGTTAATTTCCTCCTTAATCATGTGTAGTAGCTTTATCTATATATATACCTCCTCATAACCTGCTCTATAACAATGTGAAATGCCCTCTTCTGTCTATGTTTAGCTACTATCTATGTGCTTTAAAGACTCAAAAAGACACCTTTGATTTGTGCGTGCTCGTTCTGTAAGATATAAGCCTGCCTGTCTATTATTATATTCCATCTAGAACTCGTAATTATATGTTTATACTACTTTCGATGTTAAATGTAAGAGTTAGACACCTAATTAGATGGATTAAGTAAAGTAATTAAGTTGGTTATTTCTAACAAATATAGGTTGGTTTTCCTAATACGATATATTTAAAACTAGATCCAATCTTCAACTAGCTTTTACAATAAGTAACATATAACAATATAGACAATAGCCATGAAAATCACAATAAACACAGAAGATACAAGGCCCCAAAAGCATCGCATGGTAAGACTGATATATACATATCAAAGTAATTGTTTTACAAGTGAACTAGATGACTGATATCCATGGGGTAAGTGAAGATAGGAAGGAGAGATTCATAGGCAAGAGTAGCCAAGAAGCGATTGGCAGCCTCAGTAGGATGAAATGAATCAAAGAACATATTCAGGTTCCTCTCTGCGCATGGCGATTCATTAGGATCACACATCCCATCTCCTCTTACTTTGCAGCAACCAGATATCCCAATGCTCATTAAACCTGATCAAATATAATCTCATGCTCATTCAGAATATACATATATACATCAAAGTTATTTAATATATATACATATGGATAGATAGATGGATAGATACACTCACCATGTAAAAGTGGGCTTTTGGATGAGATTAATGCACTGTTGATGTAGATAAACTGGGCATCAGAAAACTCTTGATTGAACTGATCGACCAGTTGTCTGAGCTTGTCATTGAAAATGAGGACTGCTCTGTTCTCTTCTTCAACACATAAAGACCCATCCCCATGATTTATGAGTTCATGTGGAATACACCCCAGAAGGAACAACCCAAACAATGCAAATTTCCTTGATCCAAGTTCATACAAAACCTGCAATAACACTACAAAATTAAAGACCCTAGTCTCATAGAGAGAGACCTAGAAACCATATTGTGGGGTGGGTAGTTATACCCTTAAGTGCTGAGAGTATTCCTGAATGAGGGCTTCAGCGAACTGATCAGGGTTATAGACGGTGCTTGTTGGGAAGTATTGTGGCAAGAAGTAATTCTGAAGGTAATCATTGCTTCCTATATTCACATAATATAAGCATTTATTTAAGTATTGTCGACCTTCATCGGAACCTCCGAGTTTGCTTGAAATTTGAGAAACAATGGCTCTATGATTTGCTATCTGTAATCCCAAGCTGATCTTTGCACCCTGCTTATGCATTCCCAAATTATATAATTTGCACAACGTAACTAACATCACTAATGAACCAACTAGTGCTTCAATAATTTTATATATAAATAATAGGTGTATCCATACCATGTTCGTGCCACTTTCATTGCGAATTCCAGAGGCACCAGATGCATAATTCACACCCATAAGTATATCTGAATCACTGATATTAGCAAAGGGTGGTATCAAGTTCTGAAACCCCAGACGTTGAGCTGCCATCAAACAGCTTGATGAGCCTCCTCGCAATAAGAGAAGTAATTAAAGAGGAACTGAATTGAAGAAGAAGAAGAAGAAGAAGGGTAGAGAGATGAATAGTACTGATGAAATCTGCAGTAGTGCGGCCATTGGTGAACCTTCCGGTTGGGCCAGAGGGGAAGTCTATGCCATAAGGGAAGTAATTAGCTTTGGCAGAAGTAAAGAGGTGGTTGTTGTTTCCACTATCAGATAAGGAGTCTCCAAATATGAACATGCAAGGCACTTGAGGCTTCCCTTTATCCCCACAATCATCATCCGCTATCACTACATGAAGAACAAGAAGAACGAGGAGGAGAAGCACCAAACCTGACCTCTTCATAATATCCATCAACAACTTCAGCTTCTATAATAATGAAGGAGCTTTAAACTCGAGAGATAACTAATTTCGAACATGCTTATACCTTGTTATATAGATAATGGCATAAAGCGCGGAATGTTAGAATATGGTTTAGCTAACCAAAAAAAAAAAACAAAAAACAAAAGGAAAGTGTTAATCTTAGTTTAAGGGGTTTTCGCTGCTTAAGTATGAAGTTATTGGCATGCTTGAGGAACTTCCTGCTGCCAGTGAATTAACATGGTAATTAAGGAACAAGTACAAATTTCTTAACCCTTAAACTTGTCAAAGCTTTCTTCCTTTTCACAGCCTAGCTTTTGGCGTATTAGTTAACTGATTTCACTGTCTTCTCATGTAAAGGGACCACAATATACAAAGTACAAACTGCTGCTTGCTCATCTCACACGCAATCCATATCATATGATCTTACATGGTTATTATGTGACATATATGTGATGTTACAAAGTAGTCGCTCTATGACTATGAATCTAGAAATCAAATACGACAGAAATGGCAGAAGAAGAAGAAGAAGACTAGCCAAGAATTGATTACGAAAAAGAGGCCGTTACAGAATCAAACTATAAAGTGCCTACTGCCTAACATGCATTATGCATGCTTGTTTACAATTGAACTTCATAATTAAGTAACAAGTACACTTAAATAAATTAAATTTCTTAGTCCTTAAACCTCCAGTTTCTAAAGTCGTCTTCTGATTATTTCTTTTTTTTATCCTTGGAACCAAAATATTGTTGGATAACTTCTTTCTTGTAAAATTAAGAACAGTTTTTCAGTATTGACAATTTCTAAATTGATGGGTCAGCATGCTATTTAACCAATTATCAAGCATTTCGCCAAAAAAAAAAAACAATTATCAAGAACTTTTCTTTAATACTTCTTACGCCTCGTAAGAAAATAAATGTTAAGATTATAAACCCATTAAGCTTAATCTCTCTCATAACTAACTCTTTTCTTGCATCATTCTAAGGGAAACTTTAAACAAAGGACATAACGAAAATAATATTTATTGTAATGGACAAAAAAATTTGTAATCAGAAGGACCAAACCAAAAACCTCCTATATTAACACAGACATCTAAAGTTAAAAATAACGATAATTACCGAATCCAATTATCGCATACATTTAATTATTAATATTAATATCAATATTTCTCCATTTATAAAATTAATTTTTTATCAACTCTTGTATTAATTAAACTCTTCTAATAAAAACAAAAAAAAATTAAACTTCTTATAATGTAATAGATTATCTAGCTTCTCGCTAATAAATATCATTATCTAGGTCCTTCATTGAAAAAAAATTAGAATATTAACCACTGAGTTACGTGAATAATATCATTTCAATCATAATTAGCCATATTTTAGTATCATTTTTATTGTTTGCCTATGCTGTTTGTTCAAAGATCCTATCTTTGACATTTGTGTCTGTAAAATCAATCTTAGTTGTGGTTAAACGTGTTTTCAATTTTGGTACAGTTAGCCAAAGATCATTGGCCTACTGGTGTACGAACTGAAGACTAAAGGAATGAAAAAGGAAGATAAACAGAGAAAGAGTGCTCACATTATTTTGATATTAATTACATACACATATACTGAGTTGTTTATGGGGAGGAAGAAAGTAAACGGGCGATATTGGTAGGGTAAGTGAAAGCTGGATTTGATTCGTTATACGCAGACTTTGCAAATATTGAGTTGACAGCTTGAGTCGGATGAAACCCATCCCAAAATACGTACTCGTTCCTGTTCTGGCACGGCCCTAAGTTCGCAGCACAGAACCCACTAGTCGGCACAGTTATGCAACAACTTGCGTTCTTAACCCTCAATCCTGCAACTCATGAATGTTAGTGATCAGTCACACACACACACGGTATCTTAACTCAAAACCTTAAGACAAGGCCCGCGGGTCTCGGAGAATAAGAAAAAAAATGGATAATTCATATATA
>QFDD01007563.1:0-15889 GCA_006871305.1 Vachellia collinsii
TGGCTTGAGATTGAGGGACTAAAAATAAAAATGAGGACAAATTTAACCAACAACTAATGTTGCATCTTTTTGAATATCAAAATAACTAATTAAAAAAGAGTGATGTTGCATTCAAATTATTATATATTTGAATTTAAAAAGAAATGTATAGAATATGAGATTAAATATAATTTAACAAAAATACAATTCCATGTGAAAAATATTAAACATAATGATCATTGTACGGGAAAAATTATGCTCTATTGACGGTAAATGATAAGGTACTTCAACATAAACAAATTTAATTTATTTTCAGTGCAATCTATGATTGTAACAATGGTTCTTCTAAACCGGTTACTTAACTCCTAAATCATATTGACAAAACTAATCATACTCATAAAAGAGGTTTCGAATAAAAAATGAGTTCCATATAATAAGAATAAAATATAACCCCAAAATATTTATCACGTTTAAAGAAATCAAACTCCCTTTTTTAAAAATTTATACATATTAGAAAATGTAAAACTAAATATTTAAAAACTATCATAGATAATAAGATTTTTTACTAAGTCAATTTCTTACCAAACCATACCATAAAAATCAATCTCATAATAATGGACTTCAATCTTCGAAACTCAAACTTATGATTCACCACAAGCCCAAATCTCATAATTCAATATTATAAATACCATTTATTTTAAAAAGTATATAATAAAATTTCTACTCAAGTTTGTAGCTTCAAAAATAATATCATCGAATCGAATTATAATAAAAACCCCAAATAACGGGATGAAAAAATGATAGAGTATGCTAAAAAGAATATGAGTAATACAGTGTTAATATGCATCTAATCAACACATTAATACAAGAGGAGCTCCAATGAACTAAAATAAAGTATAAAATTCAAATTTAATCAGTACAAATATCATATATTGTTAGGATGGCCGTCACTCAAGAGGGGGGTGAATTGGGTATCTTAAAAATTTCTGTTCAAATCTCGATTAATCAAAATTGTTCAAATCATAAGTTAAACGGAAACAGAGACTGAAATCTGATATAGTAAAAATAAAATCACTAGAAATTAGTGGAGATGAAAATAAGATGAGCACACAACAATTTATCCTGGTTCGGCCCTCTCTGACCTACGTCCAATCCTTAGACTCCTCTGAGATTTGCAATCCACTGTACCTTCCAAGTTTATCCAGGTACTTGAAAAGCTATTACAGCCACATATTCAATATAACACTTACACAGTCTATTTCAAGTTTGTAACCGTGGGTACTTGAGAACCCCATAAATATTTCCAGGCATTTATGAAACCCACTTAAGTTTGTAACGTAGGTACTTGAGAATTGTTACAATCACTCCCCCTTACTACATATAAGGTTACACTCTATATTTCACTTAGGTCTATCCTAAGTTCCTCTCAGAAGGTTGGGATGATTACATTTAGAAAATGCTTCACTCTATGAAGTGGAATATGTTAACATTGAAGCTCAAGAGAAGTATAATATCAGAGTCTTATCATTGTTGTGTGATTTCCTCAAATCCACACGCTACGCATTATGCTCGGTGACTCCATATACTTCGTCTCTTTTCTCCGTTGGTCGCTCCCTCTTATTTATAGATGTTGCCAAAATATATCTGTTGGAGATGAGCGTTATATTTTTTTTGTTGTCTTTGGCTCTTGTGTTTTGTTCTAACAATAAAGAGAATGAACTAGCCGTTGTGAGTTTGTCTGCTGAACTATCTGTTTGATGTTGAAGAAAATGTGTCAGATGATCTTCTTCTGTCATTCGTAGCTTCATTGTTCAAACGTTTGGCATTGAATGTTACTCTGATAAAAAAGAATGATTGTTGTTGAGAATTAATTCGTTGGCCATTAGAGACCCATACCCTGTTTGCTAAATAAGATGGTCAAACATTTATGAGAGCAAGTATGGATTGTGTTAGATAAGCATGTTTAAGGAAATTTTTCAAATAAAGTCGATGCTTTGACATTCTGAAATAAAAGTCAGATAAAGTGTATGCTCGAGTACGTTTGAGAATACTCGAGTGTTGTTTGAAAAATATCTCCATAAAACTAAAGTTTATAAAGAAGTACTCGAGTGTTGAAAACAAATACTCGAGTGTCATTTGAAAACATTATGTCATAATCAATGTATTTAGTTCAATACTCGAATTTAAAAATGATTACTCTGGTATTCATAATACTTTTGATAATACTCGAGTTCTACTAGAAGTATTTAAAGTTGAAAAGAGTTTGACTTCCAATAGTACTTGAGAATTTCTGAAAGTGTTGCATAATACTCAAGTGCAATAGATTATACTCGAGTGCTATTTGAAATTCATTTCAATATAACTGAAGTTTTAGACATAATACTCGAGTGTGAAAAGCATTACTCGAGTGTTTATCAATACTTTCAACAATACTTAAGTATTACTAGAAGTGTTTAAGAGTAAATGATGAATACTTTTACTTATACTCGAGTACATGTGGAAGTATTGTGAAAATATTATTGATACTCGAGCATTATAAATCATACTCGAGTGCTTGTAAGTCTTTTTAATGCCAATACTTCCATTCATACTCGGGAGCTACTAAAAGTATTCCAAAATTACTTTGATACTCGAGTATTGTCAACCATACTCAAGTGTTGCAAGGTTCTGGACACTTATACTTTCATTCATATTCGAGTGCACTTGAGAGTACGCTCATTTAGGGTCAATACTCGAGTATTAGTTGTCATACTTGAGTATTGTGAGGAATACTCTTGTCCATACTTGAGTGTGCTTGAAAGTATTGTGTAAAAACACCATTGAGGCCAATACTCAAGTATTGAAGCTTGTATTCAAGTATTGTGATGAATACTCTTCTCCATACTCGAGTTTTGCTTGAAAGTATTGTGAAAAGGCAAATTCTGAGCCTGATACTCGAGTATTGAAACTGGTACTTGAGTATTGCTCATGATTTTAGCTTCCATCAGCATAGTTCCAGCCTTCAGAACATAGCTCAATTTGCAACGGCCATAACTATCTCAATTCAACTCCAAACTTTGCAAATAAGATATATTTGGAAAGCCTTTTGAGTATACTTTCAGATGAAAAAATAATCAGTCTTAAATAGTCTATATTTCAAAAGTTATCATAGCCACAGTGAGCAGAAGTTAGTGATGATGAGTTCAATTTGACTACTATGTTTAAAAATTCATATCTCCTTCATATGAAATTATTTAAGGTTGTTATTGGTGTATATGAACCACATTTGAGTCTAGTTTCATATAAAAATAGTTCCACATCAATCAAACTTTTGGTTTGAGAGATATAGTCAAAACACTGAACATATGTCGAGCAAAAAGTGAAGTAGAGCTAAACAAAGAGGTCGATACTCGAGTATTGACCCTTAATACTCGAGTATTAGCTTAAAAATTTCAATACTTGAGTTTGTACTCGAGTATTGCTTCAAGTATTACTTCATGAAACTTCAAAAACACATCATACTCGAGTATTTGAGGCAGTACTCGAGTATTATCTTCAAGAATCACTTCTGAGCATCCAAATGAAGCTTATATGAAGGGTAACTCAAAGTGTGATGATCTAACATCTATTTGAAACATTTTAAAATTCAAATTGAGTTATTTAACCACATCATCCTTCAATTGCAAATCTAAAAACTTGAATCTTGATGTTTCCATTTTATCTTGCAAGATCTTCCTCCTTTTTCATCATTCTCCACAATTAAACTCAAACAATTTCTCTCTTTTCATTTACCAAACTACATAAAAAATTCACATTAAATATAGTAGTTAGTCAATATACATCATACAAACTTTTTACTCTTTTATATTTGACATCATCAAAAATAATCATATATAACATATATGACCAAATAATAATCTGGTTAAATAGAAAAAATTATTTAAATAAAATTTTCAAATCAACCAATAGACAAAATTAAACTGATTAAAACGTAAAATTAATTTAGTTATATAATAATATAGTCATATATTGTCAAAACTCAATACTTGGTTCAAACCCTAAAACAAAAATTTCCTCTGTTGTTCAACAAAAGTAGATCATTAGATAGATCTAAATGAGAAGAACAACTTTCATGAAGGAGATTTAGTAATTAGTAAGAGTTTTACACATCAAAATAAGCTTCAAAGCCTTAACAATGGCAATGGAAAGATGATTCAGGAAGAGGAGAAGAAGCCGCAGAGTGGACGGACTTCCACTTTGGATACTTTGTCCAGCAAGTTGTGAAGCTTCCAAAGGAAACCATAAGAACTTGCCTTGCAAGCAAGGAGGATTGCAAGACAAGCCATAGGACTTGCCTTCCAAGCAAGGCAAGTGTAGAGCAAGCCATAAGACTAATATTTACATGGTTTTCCTACTTAACTTTAGGCATTCTGTAACCCTTTTACCCTGTCTTGCAAGCAATTGAGCCTCTTTTGCCTATATCGACCCATAGATTGCAAAAATCACTGACACAAAAGGGAAAAGGGGTGAATTATCTCTTTCAGCTGTATATGCCTTCGAATTTCAGTGTTTGATTCCTTAACAAGGCTCTTTACTTCTTTGTAGGTATGTGAAGGGCTCAAGCCTGAGGATGAGTTGGAAAGAGCTAGAGTTCATTGAAGGGAAGAAATTTGCAAGTAAAGTGCCACTGGGCCTATTTAGTCTTGACCACAAATAATATGTCGCGACTTTGATGCAATTTCAAAGGCTGTCTTGACCTTAGATGTCGCGACCTTGATATTATTAAGTCGTGACATCATTGTTGAAAATGTAGCTGTGCGTTTTGGATTAGGTCAGCAGCCTTCTGCACACAAAAAGGGGAAGCCACCACGAAATCAGACCCATTCTGCAGATTTGGAGAATCCTATAAAAGCCATTGCTCTCTCTTGGAAGCAGTCACTAATCCCTACTCTTTCCCATTCCATTTTCCTACACCTCCCTTTATCTCCATCCATTACCAACCACCCAACCCTCCTTCATCACTCTTTCCTTCACATTTCCATCTCCATCTTCACCTCTCCCATGGCATAAAACCACTGTAATGGTAGTTGCGTCCTTGAAGCTATGAGAGGCTAAACCCTTAGCCTCTTGGTGATGGAGAACGAGGCCTGAGCTCTCAGATTCATTGGGGAGTATTCCTAGTCTAATCTTGTCTTTGAACATTTGTAAAGATTTCTAGATTTAGAGGTTTCTACTGTTATGTGAATTGTGTTTATAGATTTTGTAATCCTTCAGTTAGACTATATATTCGGATTGGATGCTGTTTTATGTTGATTAATGCATATATATATATATATTTCTGACTTGATCCCTTGTGTTCCTAGTTATCAATGATTGTTAGTGGTTAATTGTTCATTGGGTTTCTGTGATTGTGATTGCAATCTATTGAGTACATGAGCATTATTCATCCTTTTACATTCTGAGTGGTATTTAACAATGTTTTAAGAAATGTTCATTAACTATTGGGAGGTTAAGAGTCATGTCATATTCCGATTTAGATACAGCATAGGTCCTATTGGGAGGTTAAGAGTTGCAATGCCAATTTTGAGAAAGATGGGATGAATCACCTTCTTCAAATTCAAAAGCTAGAAGAGATGAAGTTAGACCCTTACTGTAGCTTTGACATCTACAAGCAGAAGACCAAACTGATACATGATTCCAACATCTTGCATAAGGAGTTCAAGGTGGCAAACAAAGTGTTATGGTACCAAACCCAGTTCAAGTTCAAGAAAGGAAAGTTCAAGACAAGCTGGGATAATCCTTACACAATAGGACAGGTGCATGATTTAGGCATGGCACAGCTGAAGGAGGAGGCTTCAGACATGATCTTCCAATGTAACGGCCATCTCCTCAAGCTATATGTAGAGCCAGCTAAGCCTTCTTGAGGCTAGGTCGTCCCTTTCCATTATCCTTTACTTTTCACATGTCTTTTATATTGACTCCATTAACTTGCATGAGACTGAGTTGTGAAAAGGATGTACCCAGTAGTGTAGACTTTAAATTTCAATTCTTTATCTTTGTGTTGAATAAAATTCCCTAGTTGTCCATTTTGAGTTACTTTTGATCCTATCTCTGGCACCAACACACACTCAACTGCATTCTTTTGTCTACCCATCCTTGCACTATAGCTCCTTTATTCTTGCTTGGAGGATGATGCATTGTGCTTCAATCTTGAATTGAATTTCACAATTTCCACCTCTACTTTTTGTTTCTGAGCTTTGTGTTTGGAATGTTACTGCGTGCTACAATGAGGACATTGCATTGAGTTGTGTTTGGGGGGATCATTTTTTTGAAGGGTTGTATGACTTATTGTGATGGTTCTTATGTTATACCTTGTTGGTTTTTGAAAGTTTACTTAGTCTTCCATTGCTTGAATTTGGGTTTTGCGTTGAATGTGTATGAGAATAGTGATGGATTGCTGAGTTGGGTGCTTTTCTAGGTATTTTGGTGAATTTGAGTGGTATAGGAATTTAGGATTGAGTTTGATCTGATTTTGGCAAGCAAAAGTGCCTCTGTGCACTTTAGGTCGCAACATTTACCTATTAAGTTGCAACCTTAATAACCATCCATGGATGGGCTCTCTATACCTTGTAAGTCACAACATTGAACTTTTAGTCACAACTTGGGGTCTCCTAAACCCTAATTTTTTGTGTATAGGTCATGACCTGAGGCTTCAAATCAGATTGGCTATCACGAAATCATCTCTCTTTCCTTTCCCATCTATCACCCATTTACCATTTTACTCAATGAACCTATCCCATGCTTTGTCTATTCATTTCAAAGCTTAAGAACCCCTTGGCATTAAAGTCCTTTGAACCATTTAAACCCTCTCTCCATTCTTTTCCCTTTCCCTTTGTAGCCACCCAACACTTTCCCATTCCTTTCCCTTTCCACTCAACCGTCGCGACTGCTCTGCTTCCTTCCTCTTCACCGATTGCAACTCTCCCTCTTCCAAAAGCCATGACTCCCCATTGATCTTCAACCCTTTACATCCCTATATTCCTCAAATGTTTACACACCTCTTCCTCTTTTGTTTTCACCCTCTATATATATTCCCCATTCTCATCAGTTGCAGCCACGCATTCCTCTATATCTATGCATGCTTTATTGTCTGCAACACCCCTCCAAAGTTCAGTTGTTGGGCCTCAATTGCTAGGCATTCCTCTCCCCATTCTCTCTTGTCTTCAAGGTATTCTTCATTCTCCATTTTTGTGACTATTCTTGCATTCTATGTTTAGTCTTTTTTTTATTAAGGGTAGTGGTAGTTTGACAATTTCATTTTTAGTTTTAGGATTGAGGATGGTTGAGTGAGAGATTGTCAAATATGCTAGCTCATTTCTGGATTGAAAAACCATTTTGGAACTTATTTTGGGACTGATTATGCTCTATATATTCTGTTATGAAACTAGTTTTGAAGTTTAAAAATCTAATTTTTGAAGTTTATGGGCTTTTAAGTCATGACTTATATAAACAAGTCATGAATTGCTAAATTCTGAAAAAAAAAATTGCTCTCAATACAGTTTAGGTCACAACCAATGTGACCTTAAGTCGCGACCAGAATTGCCAGAAGGGATTTTTAACCTGTTTAGCCCATGTTTTTAGGGTGAAACTCAGTCTTCCATTGAAATTTCAATTGATTCATTCTTTAATTGAGTAGCATTAGTTCAAGGATTGGGGAGGGTAGTTTTTATTGGTTGGTGTTAGCCATTGAGTCGTTTTCTCTTTATTTTAGGATTTTTCTCTATTTTGCTTGTTTCTCTATTGTTTAGAATGATGGTTCACACCAAGAACTTAAATATTGGGAATGACCTTGAAGAAGAACCCTCAATCCTGTTGTCGAGGCCTAAAGCAGTCAAGAAATTCAGTAATCGAGGAGCAGTCCAAGAGCGGTATTTCTCGGAGACCCATGAGTTCGAATTCTATCAGAAGGTTGTTAACATGGGATTTGCTAAGCTGATGAAGAAGAGGACCAAGGCAACTTGTAACTGTTGGAAATTGTGCCCAAGGGCCAATCATTGTGTTCTAAGTATTTTAATTAATGAATTGTTCAATTACGTTATTATAATCTTTGCATGTTTATTGTGATAATATGTCCTTGGATAAATCATAGAGATTATCCTAAACGTCCATGGCCGAACATATGGATGGAGGCAAAGGTGAAATAAGGTCATTGTGACTTTGAAATGTATGAAGATACTAGTCAAAGTCATAGGCACTTGTAAGAGTACAAGGTGCTGGACTGACCCGCTGTGAAATAGCTTTATGGATTCTTGTCATGAGCTTGTCTCACAAACAACTGCATCAATGTGCCCTTTGACTTGAGATCATCATAGATTCCTACATGAGAGCTGCTCAGCTTTGACCTAGTCAAAAGTCACTTTTGACCGAGTGATGATAAAGACTATGTTCGGGCTTAGTAGATTCTATGCAGAGGAATGTGAATGGTCAAGATAGGATTTGTCCCTCATATTAGTTGAGAGATATTGATGGGCCCCTTGACAAGTGAGTATGAGAAATGTATGGCCATATTGTGATGGAAAGGTAGTTCCATCTCTCTAGTCAAGCTACTCAGGGATCGAGAAAGCAATGGTCGAGAATATGAGGATGACGATCCATGCCTCATCCTTGACCATAATATCATGTGACAAAAGGGACATGATATAGTTGTATGATAATTTGTTTCGGTTTATAGATCCTCATGTGAATTGGGTAGTCGTAATGTCTTGCTAGAAGCAGCTTGCGACTTGTGGGCTAGTATAGTCACTAGCCCACTACCAACTTCATATGGGCCTATAGGGTCTCACACAAAATGGCCTAACACGAGTTAAAGTATCTAGATTTATTGAATCAAGATTCAATGAATATTCTTAGGAGGATATATATATATCTTAAAATTCATTTTATTTATATATATATATAATATTTTAATGTGTATATATATTACATATATTGATATGTAAAAATATTATATACATGATGAAGATATAATATTTCTGATTTCTTTTGAAAGATATATCTTAGATTTAATTTATAGAGACAAATTAAATTTTGATTTAAAAGATAAGATCTTGGATTTAATTTATAAAGATATATTAAATCTTGATCTATCTTGATATTATATCTTATTTAATTTATGGAGATAAATTAAACATTATCCTCTTTTGACTCATTATTCAAATTAAATAAATTGGTTAAATTATATCTGTTGGACAGATATAGATAAACCCATCTTTATTTAACATCTTGGATTTCAAGTTTATGATAAGATTTGAATTTTGAATAGGATAAAAGATAGATTTCAAAATTCAAAAGGATAAGCTCTGAATATTTATAAATAGATGGTCAAAGCTCTCCATTAATGATTGATAATCTAAATTTGGAAAATCAGAAATTTGAGAGAGAAACCAATAGTGAGAAGGAGATCCAAGAATCAGACCCAGAGATGCTAGCACATGTTCGTGTTGGAAACACCATTCTTGTTGATACCGGTAGAGGAAGCCGATCATAGTTGTTGGCTTCTTGAAACCAAGCAAGATAGAAAAGAAAATGCTCCAAGAAAGGTACGCTTCTTGAGTACGTAATTTAAATGCCTTCAACACAACCTTGGAAGGGATTGGGAAAAATTTTGTTATCTTCCGCTGTGCACTCCAATCCCAACAGTGGTATCAGAGCCAGGTTGATTGTGCTTTTAAGTTGTGTTACGTATGATATCTACTAAGGTATTCTTTCTTGATGCATCCTTGATGAGTTCTTGAGTTCATGTGTGCATTCTTGAATTAAAGCATGATATATGTTATATGCATTCTTGATTTGAGGCATGCCTTATATATGTGATATATGTGATATGCAAGCATGGTATATGATGTATGCATTAAATAGAATTCTTGAAGCATGTGATGATATACGAATTCTTGAAATATGTGATGATATATGGATTCTTGAAGCATATATGTGATATATGTAAGAGATCCTGATAGATGAAATATATGAGGGTGGGATCCAAAATATTATGCATATGACCCCGCCCGCTAACCGTCTAGCTGGACCATCGTGATTACTTATTCGTAGTGGCTTATATCTTTATGAATTATCATCCATCATGTTACTCTTTTATATTTTATGGGTTGTGATATTTCATATTGTTTGATTTATCATCTCTCATATTGTTACTTTTATATCTTATGGGTTGTGATCTTTCATAGGGTATGAATTATCATCCATCATGTTATTCCTTTTATATTCATGGGTTATGATATTTCATATTGTATGACTTATCATCTCTCATGTTTTTACTTTTCATATTGTATGAGTTGCTTTTCAACATGTTCATTGCAAATATGATTGGGTATGGTGACTCAATATGGCTCTAGATATTACAAAGGTTGTAAATTTTAACTACAGCCTGTGTGTTGTGCCTTTCTCTATACTTTGGATATACATGCTCTTCTCATCTCATTCCCCTCGTTTGTTTAAATGAGGTTTCTCAATTATCTTCATTCATTTCTTAGAGGGCCTCTCATGGGCTTGGGAGGATATAGGTTATGTGAGCCATATTGTATCACATTTATTTTTATGCTTCTTATGATTAGATCATAGCATTCATGCTATTGTAGTATATCTGTATGAGATACAAACTACTCTGTATACCTAATAACCTAGTTAAATAAAAATCTGAGTAATCAAATCTTAAGTTGTAATGCTATAAATAAACGAACAATTGTCACAACCTTGATCATTCAACTGCATGCTCCACCAAAGTGGATGCTCTTGTTTTATCTTGGTTGGACAATCATGGGTAATGGTGCTACTAATAAAGTTTCGTTATTGTTTGACTTAATTGAGATTATCAAAACGGTTTTGGATCTCAAGGAATTTGATGGGATTAAAGATGCCTATATATGATGATTGAATCCCATAAATGATCTAAGAGTTACTTGTGATGTAACTGGTAAGGCGTTACCTACCTAAATAGCTTGGTTTAAGCATCCTGCCAAAGCAGACTTAAATTTGAGTGAAATATGGATCTTAGCCCACTATTTATTGCGTTTTAAAATTTAGTGGGAGATTACTCACACACTTTGCATATTTCATTTGTAGAATCATGTCTAATAGTAATACTGCCATGTTATCACTATGATCCGTCCTTGAGAAGGACAAACTCAATGGGACAAACTTTCAGGATTGGGTCAAGAACTTGAGAATTTTTCTCAAGCATGAAAGAAAGGCTTATGTCCTAGATGAACCCATTCCTAAACAGCTTGCAGACACTGCTCCCAGAGCTCAGAGAGATGCTTACTTGAAGCATAAGGAAGACTCTGTTGATGTAGGTTGCTTGATGCTTACCACTATGATTCCAGAGCTCCAAAGAGACCTGGAACTTATGGAGGCATATGAGATTATTGTTTATCTCAAGGAAATGTTCCAGCAGCAGGCAAGGTAAGAGAGGTATGAGACCACCAAGGCTCTACACTCTTGCAAGATGGCTGAAGGTACATCAATTAGCACTCATGTCTTGAAGATGAAAGGCTATATTGGTCATCTTGAGAGAGTTGGATTTCCCCTAAGCCAGGAGTTAGCTACAGATTTGATCTTGAACTCACACCCAGAGAGTTATGACAAGTTCGTCATTAACTACAATATGAATAACATGGAGAAATCCATTTATGAACTGCATGGGATGCTTAAAATAGCTGAATAGAGCATTAAGAAAAAGCCTAGCACTGTTTTGATGGTTTAGAAAGGAAAGGGTAACAAAAGGAAAGGCAAGGGCAATGGCTAATCTGGTAAGACCAGAGAGTCACACAAGTCTAACACCAAGTCTGCGTCCAAAAAGGCAAAGCCTCCAAAGGAAGGTATGCTACGTCTGCAATGAACCCAGTCATTGAAAGAGGAATTGCAAGCTCTACCTTGAAGATTTGAAGAACAAGAAGGATAATAAGACTATTGCTTTAGGTGTTTATGTTATAGACATTTATTAAATTTAGAGCATCCTAATAATGAAAATATCTATAATAGAACTACCAAAAGGATCAAGTCCAACAACTTGAACCCAACATACCTATGACACTGTCATCTAGGCCATATAAATGAGAAACACATTTTGAATCTCCATCAAGATGGATTTCTTAACTCATTTGATTTTGAATCATATGATACATGTGAGTCTTGTTTAGAGGGAAAGATGACCAAGGCTCCTTTTACTGGGCATAGTGAAAGGGCCACTGATTTGTTAGGCCTCATTTATACAGATGTATGTGGACAAATGAATATAGCAGCCATAGGAGGTTATTTGTACTTCATTACATTTATAGATGATTTCAGTAGATATGCATATGTCTACCTCATGAAACATAAATTTGAATCTTTTGAAAAGTTCAAAATATTCCAAAATGAATTACAAAACTAGCTTGGCAAAATGGTTAAAGCACTTCAATTTGATCGAGGTGGTGAATACTTGAGCCAAGAATTTATTGATCATCTTAGGAGTTGTGGGATAGTCTCACAATTGACTCCTCTAAGAACACCGCAATGGAATGGGGCTTTTGAACGTAGGAATCGAACCTTATTGGATATGGCTCGATCTATGATGAGTAAAGCAAATCTTCCACCATCCTTTTGGGGCCATGCCCTAGAGACAGTTGCATTCACAATAAATTGTATTCCATCTAAGGTAATTGAAAAGACACCATATGAGATATGAACTAATAAAAGGCCTAGTTTATCCTTCCTTAAAATTTGGGGATGTGAAGTCTATGTTAAGCAACAACCATCAAATAAATTAGTGCCTAAATTGTTAAGTGCCTTTTCGTGGGGTATCCTAAAGAAACTAAGGGATATTATTTTTATAATCCCACCGATAACAAAGTGTTTGTTATTCAAAATGGTATCTTTCTAGAGAGTTTATCTCTAAAGGAACCAGTGGGAGCAAGGTGTCCCTCGAAGAAGTTCAAAATTCACAAGATAGTATAGAACCATAGATGGAAAATGGTAAGGACCCACAACAAGTTGTTGAGCCTCCTCCTCCAGTAACAACAGCCTCAAAGATATGGATTTCTGATTACTAAAAGTCATGATGTGTTGCTCATTGAGCAAAATGAGCCAACCGCCTATCAAGAGGCTATAATGGGACCACTCTCTAAGAAATGGCTGAATGCCATGAAGTCTGAGATGCAATCCATGTACGACAATCAGGTATGGACCTTAATCGATCCACCCCAAGGTGCAAAAACCATTGGGTGCAGATGGGTTTTCATGGAGAAAACTGACATGGATGGCAATGTAAATGTCTTCAAGGCATGACTAGTTGTAAAAGGATTCACTCAAACTCATGGTGTAGACTATGATGAAACCTTTTCCTCAGTTGCAATGGCCAAATCAATCAAAATCCTTCATGCCATTGCAGCATATTATGACTTTAAAATATGGCAGATGGACATCAAAACAGCCTTCCTAAATGGAAAGCTTCTTGAGGTTGTGTACATGACATAACCTAAAGGTTTTGTATGTTCAGAGGATTTTGTCAAAGTGTGCAAGCTTCAAAGATCCATTTATGGATTAAAGCAAGCATCCTGGAGTTGAAATCATCGTTTTGATGAAGTAGTCAAAGAGTTTAGATTCATTCAAAACATAAATAACCGTTGTGTTTATAAGAAGGTTAGTGGGAGCATAGTTTTTTTTTCTAGTACTCTATATAGGTGATATCCTACTTATTGGGAATAAAATTCCTACCCTGCAAAGTGTCAAGTCTTGGTTAGAAAAATCCTTCTCAATGAAAGACTTAGGTAAAGCCACATATATCATAGGGATTAAGATCTATTGAGATAGATCCAAAAGGCTAATAGGCCTAAGTCAGAGCACATATATAGACAAGTTATTGAACAAGTTCAATGTGCAGGAATCAAAGAGAGGCTTCCTACCTATGTCTCATGGCATCTATCTCAGTAAGGATCAGTGTCCCAGTACACATGATCAGTGAGATCGAATGAGTAAGGTTCCATATGCCTCGGCTATTGGATCCATCATGTATGCCATGTTATGTACTCGACTGGATGTCTCGTTTGCCTTAAGCTTAACCAGCAAATACCAACAAGATCTTGGTGAGGATCATTGGACTCCTGTCAATAACATCCTAAGGTACTTAAGAAAGACTAAGGACTTATTCTTGGAATATGATGGATTGGATGATGAGCTCTGTGTAACTGGTTACACAGATACAAGTTTCCAAACTAACCAAGATGGCTTAAGATCACAGTCTATATACGTATTCCTTCTGAACGGTGCAGTAAGTTGGATATAAAATTATATGTAAAGTAATAGGAGAACACAATGTTGTTGATCGTCATACAAAACCACTAGCATATGCTAAGCATGAGCATCATGTTAGGACAATGATTGTACCTAGTGCAAGTGGGAGGATGTTGGAAATTGTGCCTAAGGGCCAATCATTGTGTTCTAAGTATTTTAATTAATAAATTGTTCAATTACGTTATCATAATCTTTGCATGTTTGTTGTGATAATATATCCTTGGATAAATCATAGGGATTATCCTTAATGTCCATGGTCGATCATCTATGCGGGGACAAAGATGAAATAAGGTTATTATGACTTTGAAATGTATGGAGATACTAGTCAAAGTCATAGGCACTTGTAAGAGTACAAGGTGCTGAACTAACCCACTGTGAGATAGTTCTATGGATTCTTGTCATGAGCTTGTCTCACAAATGACTGCATCAATGTGCCCTTTGACTTGAGATCATCATGGATTCCTACATGAGAGCTGCTCAGCTTTGACCTAGTCAAAAGTCACTTTTGATCGAGTGATGATAAAGGCTATGTTCGGGTTTAGTGGATTCCATGCAGAGGAGTGTGAATGGTCAAGATAGGATTTATCCCTCACATTAGTAGAGAGATATTGCTGGGCACCTCGATGAGTGAGTCTGAGAAATGTATGGCCATACTGTGATGGAAAGGTAGTTCCATCTCTCTAGTCAAGCTACTCAGAGATCGGGAAAGCAATGGTTGGGAATATGAGGATGACGATCTCCATGCCTCATCCTTGACCAGAATATCATGTGACAAAATGGACGTCATGTAGTTGTATGATAATTTGTTTAGGTTTATAGATCCTCATGTGAATTGGGTAATCGTAATGTCTTGCTAGAGGCAACTTGCGACTTGTGGGCTAGTATAGTCACTAGTCCACTGACAACTTCATATGGGCCTATAGGGTCACACACAAAATGACCCAACACGAGTTAAAATGTTCAGATTTATTGAATCAAGATTCAGTGAATATTCTTTGGAGGATATATATATGTGTTAAAATTCATTTTATTTATATATATATAATATTTTCTTGTGTATATATATTACATATACTGATATGTAAATATATTATATACATGATGAAGTTATAATATTTCTGATTTCTTTTGAAAGATATATCTTAGATTTAATTTATAAAGATAAATTAAATTTTGGATTCATTTTAAAAGATAGAATAAATCTTGAATTTAATTTATAGAGATAAATTAAATCTTGATTTAAAAGATAAGATCTTGGATTTAATTTATAAAGATATATTAAATCTTGATCTATCTTGATATTATATCTTATTTAATTTATGGAGATAAATTAAAAATTATCCTCTTTTGACTCATTATCCAAATTAAATAAATTGGTTAAATTATATCTGTTGGACAGATATAGATAAACCCATCTTTATTTAATATCTTGGATTTCAAGTTTATGATAAGATTTGAATTCTGAAAAAGATAAAAGATAGATTTCAAAATTCAAAAGGATATGCTCTGAATGTCTATAAATAGATGGTCAAAGCTCTTCATTAATGATTGATGATCTAAATTTGGAAAATCAGAAATTTGAGAGAGA
>QFDD01007564.1:0-11664 GCA_006871305.1 Vachellia collinsii
GGTGGGCCATATAACTCTGAACCAATCTAGTCTTCCAAGCATCAGCAATAATATCCTTTCTCATTTTAGGATTCTGGTGAGTGCCGCACAGAGGACAGAGGTTGGAAATGATTGGTCTCGACTCAGGAGAGAGTTTGGACGTTTGTTGTTAGCCATACAAGATATTGGAAAATATATCCAAACACATTTCCTTGACTGGCAAGTGAATGTGGCATTTTCCTCAAGAAACATTTACTTTATGAATCAGGCTATTAAGACTATCATTTGCATCCGACAGGATGGCATGTTAATCCTTGGAAGTTTGGTTACTCGTTCTAGTCAATGGAAAACTAGGTCTAAAATATAACTGGTATGATAATCTCGATATTTTTAATCATTAACAAATAAGTAGCAATGATACTTAACTAGAGACTTTGATCTCACGTGTGTGTCTCTCACTTTGAGTGTAGGTCTTTGAACACTTCTTTTTTCCTTACATCTCCCATGAAAGCAACTATATTTATTGGCAACTAAGGCATTCAATGGATTGCCAAAATAAAGTTATGTAAGCAAATTTAGGGCCAACATGTTATGTGGAAACAAGAAGGAATGGAGTCAGTATACATATCTTGGAGCAGAAATACTCTAAACTTATACCGAACGCACCTTAAGATATCTCCATTCCCCTAAAACCAATACCAAAAGCACCCATAAAAAAACCGCAACTATATTTTTCTTAATGTTAGAAGTTTGGTCAGCTAGAACATAAATAATCATCAATGTCAATTTGAAACACCCCCTTAATCTGGTAATTGCTGAAATAATGGCCTACCCGATTTCATTGATAAGTCAAACTCCGATTACACCAACTTGCCTTCCAAAATTGAATTTCATTTTCCATGATCCTGTTTTTTGTTGAAAGAACCAAAGCTGTAACTAAAAGTCTAATGAACATAATAACAGAACTTACAATTGATGAAGACAATCATTCAGTTCTTTAGCTTGTTTGCGGCATTGCCAAACAACTGAAATTGTTCTCCCTGAAGCACATTGCGCATATTTTGAGGTGTAATGATCACATTCCTTTAGGGCCTTCTGCTTCATTTTGCTACGTAAAGCTGGCAATTTGTTGATACAGGAGATCATCAACACACACACTTACTAATAATGACCGAAGAGTACAATTTTACAGCGATTGGGGGCGTAAATTCTTCACATGCCTTCTCATGTCGCAAGAATTTTAAGTTGAATTCAGTAAAAAAAAAAAATCATGAACCCACAAGAATCAAACCAGGTAAGAACAATGTGCCTCTCTCAATTGGTAATTTCATGACAGGTCTCTCTGTGACCAAATAGTAGTTTAGGGTTTAAGAAACGAGACTAGTTCAGTACCTTCTTCTACCTTTTTCTTGACGTGGTTATCGCGCGCCTCTTGTACGAAACCCATTGCACTTGATAGAATAGCCCAAGAGCTTCAGACGATTCAGTACCCCCTCGATCGAGTTCGAGTGTCTGAAAAGTGCGATCCCTCGTGTATTTGCCTATTTGCGCTTGTCTCGGACTCGGAGGGAGAAAGTTTTTTTTTTTTTTTTTTTGCCGGAGAGAGGCAATTACTAGTAAAGGAAAATGTTTTATATATATTTATATATATGTACATGTATGTGAACAAAATGACACTAAAAAACTTTTAAAATATAAAAAGAATAAATCAGGTGTCTAATATGTTTAATTCTAGATCAGACCAACTGAATCAATTAGGGATGTCAAAATATGATGAAAAAATAATAATGTCCCTGAAACTTTAAAAAATTGGGACTCTCTTTATTAAATTTAGCAAATTATAACTCGAATATAAATAAGAACCAGTTAAATATATGAAATTTCCTTATATGAATATTACTACCTTTAAAATTTGAAAAAATTGGTATTCCCCTAATGCTCATTGCAACTTACGTTTAGCGAATTCCAACTTGAGTATGAGTAATAATCAATCAATTATATGAAATTTACTCATTACAAATTAATTGCTTAATCCGTTAGCGGCATTCTTGTATTTTTGTAACCTAATATGAGATTAAGTATTTTTGACACCTTGATTTATCTTTTTTATATTTTAATTTTTTTTTTAATGTCACCTTCCCTATGTGTGTGCGCGCGCGTAAAAGGTCCGTAGGCGTTTAAAATACTAAAAGGCAAAAATATCCGTATGGTTAAAAATCACAAATAAAGCATCTTTACCTTTAAGGAGTTGGTAAAGTCAAAGGTTTAAATATGGATATTAGTATTTCAATCGCATTTAATTAGAATTCTCAAACTTGTTCCATACATATATTTTAATTAAGATATTTTATATTTATTAAATATATTAAATATTTATATGATGAGTATAAAATAGTTATTTTTAAATTTTCAAATAAAATAAGAAATTAATTTTTAATATAAATATATAATATTTTAAAGATATTTGTTTAATATGTGATACTAATCTCATTAGCATATTAGGTCATAAATTTAAAAGTTACAATACTTTATTTTGTTGTTTTGATAGTGCATTTGAATTAAGAAAAATAGTTAAATTATTTTAAATCTTTTGAATTATTCTCAAATCAAAATCAATTATTTTAATCATATTTATTTTTTTACATTATATCTCTCTATAATACATTTAATAAATGTATTCGTTGAAAAGCAATTTAATGACGTTAACTATTTGTAAAATAGCCTGTGTTTATGGTAGCCAAATAAAGGTTTAAATTTAGAATTATTAAAAATATTTCATAGCCCATCTATATTAAGGATGAAGGGGAATACAAAACTATTGATAGTTAGGTCAAGGGGAAAGAACTCAGCTTTACATAAATAAAGTCAAGATTCAAGAATTCTAACTATGTTAAAAAAATTATTTTCAATTGAACCTAATAATGCTCAAATAAAATTTAATAGTCTTATATATTAGATAAATGCATACAGAAAGGTACAAGGGCGTGGTTAAATAAAATTCAAGTTTTACAACATGCCTTGGTCTTTGTTTTACAACTTGTGATTCTCTAGGACTTGATTTACCTAACTTCTTCTATAAAAAAAATACTTCGTCTGATTTTTGCTACAAAGAATCAATTGAATTTTCTTAAAAAATTAAAAAAGATATATATCCTATTTAAAAATATTTATTTATGTACATAATTAAATTATATATTAGTTTATATGTTTGATAAATTAGTGCCAAGAAAAATGATGATCATCACTACTTTGAGATACTTTACTTAACTTCTTTAATTGTTTTAAAAAATAAATCACTTAACTCTTATATAATTACATAATGGTGGACCTGAATCCAGAGTGATTGAGGACAAGATAACGGTGGAGGAAGACAAATGTGCGAAAATACATGTATTACGGAAAGAATTAATCATTTACAATATGATAAATTAATATTTAAATCTTATTAAAAATGAGAATACATATCTTTTAAAAAAAAATCAAAGCTTTATAGACTCTATTTTTTAGTTTGAAAAAAAATACTTTTCTTATAATAATAATACACATTTTTCTTATTTCCCCTAACGCATGCTCTCGAATCTAGTTCGCTGTCACTGGGTGCGCTTACGGTTCGCGGCTCACAGTCATACCGCACTGCCCGAAGTCTACTTTCTGGTCTCTTCATCAGTTCAGCTGCACTACCTACTCTCTTTCTCTCTCTCTCTCATGGCTCACGATTCCGCGATCATTGCTTGGTTGTGCCCCTGTGCTTCTGCATACTGTATTTTTCTGGCTATTCATTGGGCGTAACAGTTGTTCACTCTGATTTTTCTTTCAGGGGCTCTGGGGAAGATGGACAATTAGGAATCGGCAACAATGAAGAGAAAGAATGGGTCTGCGTTGTCAGAGCTCTCGAGTCCCACAAGGTCCGCTCGGTCGTTGCTGGTAGTAGGAACTCTTTAGCTATATGCGAAGACGGCAAGGTTTCTCTTTTTGCCCCTTGTTCTTCCATGTATGCTATATTCTGCTCTTTTCTCCAATCTTTGATATACTCATAGCTTAATCTGCGTTTCTGAGTACTTGTTGTTACTGTGTCGTGGTTTCGTCTGTTGAAAGTCTGTGTATTTGGTGTAGCTATTTACGTGGGGGTGGAACCAGAGAGGAACACTCGGGCACCCTCCTGAAACCAAAACTGAAAATATTCCCAGTCAGGTTAAAGCACTTGCCAATGTTAAAATTGTTCAGGTATTTTGTTGTTATCATTACCTTGTTTTGAATATCTGGGTATATGAACTTTGTGTAGTGGTATTTTACAATTTTTATTCGTGTAATTAACTTGTGTGTTTCTTTTCTGATGCTAGGCAGCGATTGGTGGGTGGCACTGTCTGGCTGTTGATGATCAAGGCCGAGCTTATGCCTGGGGTACTCAATACCATCTATATAATGTGTGTTGGGTGAGGTGGGGGTGGGGGAGCTAGTTTAATTTGGTGGTTTTACTATATATTGCTATTACAGCCAAAGAAAAAGGTGCTTTCAGATTACAGTAGTGAAGAATACAGGACTTTGGCTTTTGAGAGGCTAGTCTCTCCCCAAGGCTACTATAATGATTCCCCATGCACTCAGTTCTACGAAGTTCAAACCCGACAAAATACTTAGCATACAATCGAGCAATCAGTCTTGTAATTACCTCAATCATTGCCCAGAGTTCAAACTATTAGATCCCTGCCTTTTCTCCATTGTCTTCTCCCCTCAGTTGGTCCAAATCAATTAATTAGTTTAGTTTACTTCCCTCTCCTACTATAAACCTTAGCCAAAATCTAGGGCTCATGACACTGACACTTTAAAAATCGGAGCTATGTCCATTACAACGTGTTAGAGGTAGACATCTGCATTTGACACAATGAAATGCTTCAAGTTTCACTTAGACACTTTGGATTTTGTTTTAATGAGGTGTCTGTATTCATATTATGTGCTATATCTGCATCAGCATCAACGTTTTTATGCTTTTATATTATTTATTTAATATATTGAGTATCATTGCTTCAGGTGGAAATGAATATGGGCAATGTGGTGAAGAACCTGAGCGGAAGGATGATACTGGCAGACCTTTGAGAAGAGATATAGTGAACCCTCAGCGCTGCGCCCATAAACTTCTTGTTCGCCAGGTAACTTAGACACGTCAATTCTGTTGGTGTAGGCCAAGTCCTACACTGAAAGGAGTAGTCCTCTTTGTTTCTGAGGGTAGTTTAGTTCTGTGTATTTCATTTCTTAGTCAATAATTATGTATATACAATTCCAATGCAAATTTCTTAGATTCGCTGAGTTAATACTGTTATATTTCTTTGATGTTTAAGTCGCTCATTGTTTAACACAGTGAAGAAAATGTATCCTTGTTTTCTTGAACAACAATAAAAGTGTAGCCAGTTTTATCAATGATGCCCTTCCTAACAGAATCACATGGCATAAATGGGACTTGCCACCATAGAACTACCATGGCATGGCAACAAATATGTGGCTTCCACCGTATGAAATTAAGTGGAAATACAATCATCTTGCTAGTTGTGAGTTATATGAATCAAAATATTCCTTTGAGGCTCTTAAGAATAGTGGTTGCTCATTTTCACCACTTTGATTTTGCTGTTTTAATTTGGGAAGATTAGGGGGGTACCCATGGGTCATGCGGTTTCAAACTGATGTTGCCTTACCTTTTTGGGATTGGTTCTGTAAAATGACTATGATGTTATCTGTTGACACGTGCTTGAATAATTGCTTACATGCCTCACCTGTGTGACTACAAGCAAAACATTATATTGTAACCTGGATCTTGCTAGACTGGTATCTGATGTTATTCCGTATTGCTTGAGGCGCAGGTAGCTGCTGGAGGAACTCACTCAGTCGTACTTACGCAAGATGGGCATGTTTGGACCTGGGGTCAGCCATGGCCTCCTGGTGACATGTAAATATTCGATAAAACATGACTCAATATCTTTATTGTATTCATCTTAATTCACTTGCTTCTCTGCAGCTTCTGCAATTAGTAGTCTATCTCACATACTGACTACTTAACCTTTTGCTCAATCTTATAGAAAACAGATTTCTGTACCTGTTCGAGTGCAACATCTTGAAAATGTTAGGCTCATTGCTGTAGGGGCATTTCATAATTTAGCTCTTCAAGAGGATGGCATGTTATGGGCTTGGGGTAACAATGAATATGGACAACTTGGTACTGGAGATACCCAACCAAGATCACAACCTATTCCTGTCCAAGGGCTTTCTGGACTCAATCTGGTTTGTGTCTCATCTCAAAAAATTTTGTTGATTTTACACTGTTCCCCCCTCTAATTTCTATGTCTCAGTAACAAATAAGATCACAGAATAATATATTTTTATCCTCTAACATTGATTCTGCCTTTTATGTAGTGGTGTTCATTTAGGGTCATGGATTGAGAATTAATTGTTTATCTTACCTTATTGATTGAGAATGCATGCATTGTAGTTAGTTAAGTAGAAACTTTCCTTTTCCTCTTGATGTTCCCATCAGCAAAGGGAGGACCTCAAAATCCATTTTGCTTGACATGTTGTCTAATGTTTGAGCCAGGGAGACAAGAACAGCTCAAGTTCCACATTGATGAGAAAATTTAACTTGGGATCAACCAGTTTTGAGCTGCTTGGTTAAATTGAAGGCATATGTACCTCTCTAAGTCCTGTCTGATTAATATAAAGCTTTGGGATTCCATTATCTCCCCTGCAGAATCTTGGATACTTGTAATGCCCAAATCAATCTCTATGAAGTCCTGTCCACTTACATGGGTTGGGGCTCAGTTGGTGAGGGTTTTGAGGGATAAACATTGTCATCAGAACCCTTTTAAACATTCTGCTCTCCCTTGCAAACTGAGGATTTCGTCTAGGATATGCTATAGCATGACCAACACATTGAGAAAGTGCCATGCTTTGGTCCTTGATAATGGGTGGTGCTGCTCTCAAGAGTTGGTAAAGCTAAAGCAATATGGATAATGTGCCCTAGTTGTTGAAAATATGATATCTACTTGAGGTGCCAAATGAACTTTGGCGTTCCTCTTGAAGAAGCTTATATATCAAATGTATGCATACATCAATGTTGTGATATGTGTGGTTGGAAATCATGCAGGAAAATCATGTCAACAGTTGTTTTTATTTTAAATGCCAATTTGATCCATATGGTTCTTTCTTAACCTGAATGCTCTAGTTAGCTGCTGATTTCTGACCTTGAAGTATTTACTTTGGCCAATCATTCATATATAAAACATCTTACTGATCTGTTTTCTTTGTATGTTTGCAACCTTAGGTAGATATTGCAGCTGGTGGATGGCATTCAACTGCATTGACAGATGAAGGAGAGGTGAACCTTGTTTTGGCTTATCCGGAATTTATATAGGTTTAGTTTTTCAGTTACCAGAAGACTTAACGAACACATTGAATAGCTATAAAGAATCAGTGAAGGGAAGATGCTCAAAAGTCAAAACATCTATTCTTACATGGTTTTTACTTTTGATCATGAAACTAAAGGCACGTTGTTGATTTGCATGATGCTTGCTCGGAAAATGGACACAGTCAGAAAATCAATGCGCTAAAGTGGAGATTGGATTTGTAATCAGAAAGCCATTGACAATGGACTCTAAGATTTCCTTATCCTCTACTGCAGGTATATGGCTGGGGAAGGGGGGAACATGGTAGGCTTGGATTTGGTGATAATGACAAGAGCAGTAAAATGGTGCCCCAAAAAGTTCAGCTTTTGGCCGGAGAAGATATTGTACAGGTACCATCTTTATGACTATTATGTTAATCTTCTCGTTAATTTTCGTCAAAGTAGGGGACATTGTATAATCCTTTGCATAATGCTTCCATCCTGGCTCCATAGGCTAAAAGTCTTCGTTAAAATATGAACAAGGATCTTACACTCATACAGCTAATAAAGCCCAAGGAGAATCTTCAATGTTTTAAACAAATATTGATTCAATTGACAGATGATTTCTTCATGCTGTCAGCTTCAATATTTCTGGACAGAAAAATGACTCGTGACTTTCTGACCCACTATCACATTACTCAACATTTGAGTTAATTTCTACATGTTTCGCTATGGAGAGAAATCATTTTGATCCATGTTAATGAAATAATGAACTGTACAATAGTACAATTTCAAAAACACTGTGTACCAGCAGCGTCCTTGCAATCTGAGATGAAATTTGATTTGATTTGTGGTCAGGTTTCCTGTGGAGGGACTCATTCGGTTGCTCTAACTCGTGATGGACGAATATTTTCTGTTAGTATTGTTAATATTATCTCTATTTCACCACCTTCTCAGGAACACTTCTTATATTTGTAAGAGCTTAAGTTCCTATCTTAATGGTTCTTAACTACTTGCAGTTCGGTCGCGGTGACCATGGCCGTCTCGGTTATGGGAGGAAAGTGACCACTGGTCAACCAATGGAGGTACCCATTGCCATTCCACCCCCACAGAATGTAAGTGAAAATGCTGCCGCGTGGCGGTGGATAGCCAAACTCGTTGCTTGCGGTGGTCGTCATACTTTGGCAATAGTGGAATGGAAAGCAGACGAGTCTACTGACTGACTGAAAACTACAAATGGCAAGTAGACCAGGTTGAGCCAAAATTTCCTGTGCTTGAATATATATCTCTGGTTAATTATAAATTCAGCCTGAACAGATTATTCGCCAAAATTGGAAGAACAATCTGGATGGACTTTTGTATGTGACATTAAATATAAGCTCTGCAAGTGGCATCGATCCGATACATTAGTGATGATATTATCGTATGTATGATTGACATACAGTCAAATTAAATATACTTCGTATGAGAACAGAAGATCTTTTTAGTCTTCTAACCCAGAGTTGAATTGAAACTTTGGAGGATGTAAATCATAATTGAATTTTGAATCAATGGAACTGATAATAACCCCACTTAAATCAGAAATTCATATTTTGATTTGAGGAGCCTAAAAATTGAATAAGAATATGGATTAAACTTACATCCAATCTCTTGTATACTGATTATCCAGTTATCCAATCAGAGGCCTCCATCTGGATTTTTTTACATATAAGCAAAATCTGCTCATCACATCAGCACAAACGTCGTTCCTGCTTCTCCGTCTTCACCTTCTCTCCATCTCTGTCTCTTGCTTTCAAAGTGCAAACCAGAGAACAGAGCAGTGAACAGAAAACCTAGGCAAAGCGAATCATGGTTAACACCACATCAAATGTAAAATTGATGGCAATCAAAACACAGAGCGTGAAGGTATTAAATGTAAAATTGAATAAATTAATCATGGAGCACCAAATCATGGTTAAACATCAACACCCCAATAATGGCCATAAAATCTGAATTTGAATATAGCCTCCAATGGTTGTGCATTAAACTGAACATTGAAAAAGTTTCCGTCACCTGTGCATTAAACATTTTTGCTATGATACATATATCAGAATTAAATAGCATCCCAAATTTTCTCTTATCAAGCCTTGATGCAATTATGTCATATTTGGGGGAAATAGTGATGCAAGCAATTAAAAAGATGATCCCGATCAACAACGAAAATACAGAGATGATTTACGCACTTCCGCAACCAATAAAAAAATGAAAGCATAAACAAGCACCCACAAAACAAAAATATCTTATTTGCGGAACAGACTGCCGTTCTTTAACCGTCACTTGAGCCACCGTGCTTTGCCTAGGGTTTTTGGCGTTGTTTTCAGTTTGCTTTGTGCTATGAAAGTGGTAGATGGTGATGGAGAAAACGTGAAGACGGGGGAATATGAATAGTTGTGCTGACATGTAAATAAATCCAGATGGAGGCTTCTGATTGGATAACTAGATAACCAGTATACAAGGGACTAGATGTAAGTATTATCCTAAGAATATTACTACTTTGGTTAGATAGTTAACTTTTTTGAAGAGATTAAAAAAATTAAATAAATTAAAGAGAATTGCAATTAAATTTTAAATATGGAAAATAATAATTAAAAAATTTTAAGCATTTGTCAATAACAAATAAAAGTGACTCGTAGACCTCTTGGTATCATTATTAAATGTTATTTCCCCTTGAGATTTAGATACAATTTTTTTAAAAAAAAATTGTCAAAGTATTCATTCAAGTGTACTGTCAGATTATCATGAGTTTATAATTATAAATTACTTTAAGATATTTATTGATATGTATCGTTAGATTATAAATAAATTTATATCTAAATTAGTTTGATAATTAAATAGTCATTTTGTTTTGATTACAATCAATGATTTCTTTGTGATTCTAAAACAAATGCAATTATCTCGGTGATAACCCAATTCCCCAAAATATCAGCAACTTCGGCAATGTATCTTCTCCATCTCAAGTTATATTTCTAGTACATGTTTATATGATATGATATATAATTAAAAACTCCTAACTAATTTTATCTGACGCATCATATAGTTTTTTTTTAAATGTTTATCTTAACTTTTAAAACCTATATTTTATTAGGAAAAAATAGAATATTTACAAAGACTATGATATTTCAGTTATAAAAAGAAGAAAATATTGTTAACAGTTAAATGTACATATATATATATATATTATATAATGTTTTTCCAATTGGCCAAAAATACCCTTTTTTTTTTGCAAGTTTATCCAATCCAAAATATACTAATTACTAAATAAAAATAAATTGATTGATTGATCAATAAAATTATATATAATTAATTACATACGACCGCAAGCAGTGTTAAGCACTCCAATCGGCAATGTTACAAAATACCCCTTTTATTCCTTTGAAACAACCTCGATGCCAAAACCTTACTTCGATGCGCATTAGACTGTAGAGATTGGATTTCCCCTACCACGAGTCCTGGTTTCATATCTCGCAGCTCACCTCAAACTTGCGAAGTTTTCATTAAGATCTACAATGAAAGACACAACACCATTCACTTTTTATTGTGGTAATGACGAATTCGATTCCTTCGCCATGCAACGTATTCCTACCAACCACATATTATTAGTGGTGGGCATATGCAATGGGTTAGTATGTTTTAAGTCATACTTTACATTGAAATCTCATTCTCTTGAATCCAGTCGTTAAAAGATGTGTAGTTCTTCTCAAGTTCTTGATTAAAACCTCGTACATAGGGTTTGGTTTTGATAGCAGGAGCAGTGATTTTAAGACTGTAGCCCTTGTCAGAGAGGGTTTTGATTAGCTTTTGACTGTTCATGTTTTCTCATACACGTCTTGTGGTCATGGAAGAGTCATAGAGCTTCTCGTCCTCCATATACAAGCTTCCTCCCTACAATGCAAAGCACACGTTCCTGAATGGTGTGCTTCATTGGATTACCAAGCACATGGAAGAATATCAATTCATACTTACAATTGATATGACAAGTGAAGTGTTCAGACAAATATTGTTTCCTGAGAGAATCATAAGATGACGATTGGATTTGTATAGTGGCAAAGGAGGACTTATCAATTGATGTGGTTCATGAAGAAGGGGAATATTTGCCTGTGTGGGTTATGAAACAATATGGCGTTTATTGTTCATGGCCAAATGTATTTGGTCAACCTGAAGAAAGATTGTTTTTATGGAGACAAGGCATCAAGGCAAGTGTTGATTCCAATGAATGTGTTGGCCATAAAGAAGAATCAAGACTTGATGCTTGAAATGAAGAGCAAACAAATTGCAGCTAGATG
>QFDD01007565.1:0-10966 GCA_006871305.1 Vachellia collinsii
CTCACTGCAAGTTCCGATTTTCAAAAGACTTCCAAAGAACGAAACTCGAGTTTTAAAACAGGGAACTCGAGTTTTGAGATAACTTTTATTCAGACTCGAGTTCCTTTAAAAGTTTCACATTTCTAAGGCATTTTTCAACACTCGAAACTCGAGTTTTAATTTCCAGAACTCGAGTTTTGATATAACTCGAATCAAAACTTGAGTTCTCTTGAAAGTTTGAGATTTTGAACCTACTTTTAAACACTGTAACTCGAGTTCTAAAACACGAAACTCGAGTTCTCTCAAACATTTCATTAAAACTCGAAGATTTTCAAAAACTTTCTGAAAACTGATAATTCAAAACACAATTTCAAAAACATATTTGTCATCATCAAAACATTATCTCAACAGATAAGGGCCTAGAGAGGAAATAGAAGGAGAAGAGATGTTAAGAGTGCCACTTTGCAATTATAAAAATGTAAGGATAAAATTGTCATTTTGAGAAAAGGTCAAGGGAATTCTGGTAATTTTGACCAAAATGGCAGAAAATGACCCTGGGCACTAGAAGGTAGAGAAAAATTCACTGATCAATAATTGAGGCTAAAAAAGGTTAAATGGATACAAATACCCTTCGTGAAAAATTTTTACAGTAATTAATATTTTGGCTATTTAATGAGTTTTTAGCCACATATTATTATTATTTAAATTGGTTAGAAGCCTCATAAATGTACTTTCAAAGTGGATAAAATAGTTCATGAAATGTCCTGGTTTATAAAATTCTTTTCAGTAGAAAGTCATAATCATGCTACTAGAATGGTAGTACAAAAACTAAAAATCGACAAATTTGGATTTTCAAAAGAAAATTTATTAAGGGCATTTCTGGATTGATTTTTGAGGAAAGAAAAATAATGTAATGAGATATTGAATTTTGGAAATTTTTAAAAGCCCTGCATTGGCTTAGTGATAAGGGAATTCCCGAAAATCATTTTCGATAGACGGAAATCAGTTAAAGCAAAACCATTTTTTGTTCAAAGTGGAGTGTGGGGATTGAAAGGAGCCACTTGGCATGTTCCTATTAAAAGTTGAGGATAAGAGTTAATAATGATCAGAGTAATAGGTTTTAATTAGTGCAAATTGACTTTGGCAGTATAGGTGGACCCCACCACTCACTTAAACTCTTTGTGAAGATTCTTTATGTCTTCTTTCACTCCATTTCTGCCCGTTCATCATGCTAACAAAGAGGAAAGAAGAGAGAAGGAATGGAAGTGAAGAGGCAAGCAAGAAGAGTAAAGATTCAACCAAAATCCAAGGTAAAGTGGATGCTTAAGCTTGATTCTTCCATGGGATTTCATCCTTGAGCCTTATTCTTCTCTATAATTGGTTTAGTCTTCTCCCTAAGCTTGAGATTCAAGAGTTTTGAGAATGGTCTTGAGGGGAAAATGAAAAAGAGTAAAAATCTTAAATGGCAAGTGGTTTAAATCAATCCAATGAATGTTTTGATGCATATTGGTACTTAGTTTAAGTTCTTTTGGTTTAGTTATGAGCTTTTGGCATTTTAACCCTATCCTTTGCTGCTGGACAGTTTTAATGAGTCATGTGGATGCATGTCTTGATATTAATAAATGGTTGGAAATTGGTATAATAAGGAGAAGATGCATGTGTATAAAAGAAATCTTGCAAAATCTCACATTCTCCCAATGTTTATGCCTTTTTGTTCAACTAAGTTTAAGGGGGGAAAGCGTATTATTTTGAGAGTTTCGATGTTTCCATTGAGTTTAGAATGCTAAAGTTATGTAGGCTAAAGGCAATACCATAATTTGGAAGCATTGGAAACCCAATTGGCTATGTTAAGAGCTAAAATTGGCTAAGTAGTATAATAGTGATGTTGGTCATGTTGTGCTATGTGTAGGAGTAGCAAATTGTCAAGAAGGAAGTCATCAATTCAAGGAGAAGCCACTCCAAGTTCATTGGAAGAATTAAAGTGTTAAGGTGTCAAAACTTCTAACTTTACATTCACTTTGCATTGATTGTTGTATATGTTAATTGCCATGCTTGAAGTGTGGTTGTAGCCATTTAACATGTAAAACCTTGCTTGTGAGTATGCATGGTTGTAGCCATGCTTTGACTGCTTTGGCCTTGTACAAATATGTTAGAAGCAAGGTATTGCTGTTGATATCATGGCATCTTAGTTTATATTCAATTAATCATGCATGTTGATGTTCTTTGTTAGAAATATTTGCTACTGGGATTTCTTTGAAATCTCACCCTTTCCAATGATAACCAATAGTATTTGTGAATATAGTCAAGACTATATGAAAGATTGAACAGGAGAAGGCGATTAGAGAAATAAACCCCGAGTTTGCAGTAAATGCAATGGATGGACATGCAAATTGGATCCTCCACAATATTGATGTATACACACATTTATATATATGTTTTGTTTTGCTGTATGAAATAGAGAAGGAGATTGAAACAAAATGATGATACCAGGAGAAGGAGCTCATTGATGGTGCTTGTGAAGTAGAAGCAGGAATAGTAAAGGTCATGAGGAGCCAGAGGTAAAAACAGCAGAGGTTATGTTTTCAGTGTTGTGTTCATTTCTTGACAAACTGTAAGCTTTTTAGAGGAGTATGTAAATATATTTTAAGATTATTATGTACAATTTATAATTTGGATTATTTTCTTATATGTTTGTATGGTTTAGTCCAAGGAATCCTCAATGAAAGATTTATTTTGTCTCATAAGGTTGATTTTAGGTGTCAAAATTTATAATTTATGGTTTAGTCCAATTTATAATTTAAGTTGAGTAAATTGTAGGTGTTAAAATTGGAATCAGGGGAAAAATAATTAATTTTTTTTTAAAAAAAAAAAACCTTTATAAACCATATGTGCTGCATATGGTTTAGAAAGGAGGTATCGTTTCTAAACCCCATGCTTCGCATGCGGTTTAGAAACATCACCTTTCTTTCCGCATGCCAAGCATGGGGTTTAGAAAAAGATACCTTTCTAACCTTTCTAAAGCATGCGGTTTAGAAACATCACCTTTCTAAACCGCTTGCTTCACATGTGATTTAGGAGTCGTATTTCTGAACAAATAAGTACATTTTTTAGACCTTACATTTATTTATTTAGACTGCTCATTTTGGTGTGGTTTAATTGTCTTATTTTTTAGACCACATATATATGCAGTTTAAAAAGTACTACTTTCTAAACATGTCTATTCTAAACCGCACCTTTGTGCGGTCTAAATGGTCTTTTTGTACGATTTAAAAAGTACTTTTTCCACTAGTGTATGTGGTATAAATAAGTGTGTTGTGTTGTGAAATGCATGAAAAAAAAATAGAATTGCACATGCAACTTGGCTAAAAAAGGTCCAAAGCCCTCAAAAGTGATGAAATAGAATAAATTGAGCAAATGAAATCCAATGATCATGGAATTTTGCATGCAAATAGAGCTTATCATAAGATTTTTAAAGAGTTCTATTTTGCTCAATTTGGACTTGTGTGTGAAGAGTAATGCATGTTCCAACTTCTACTAAAAACCAGTTTTTGTATCAACAGAAAGTTGGCCTCGACGTAGAAAAAGTCCGCCGCGGCAAAGTAGTCTCGAAAGCAAGAATCCTCTCAGTTTTGAGTAGCGAAGTAAAAGTTGGTCACAGCAAAGTGCACCCAAGAGTTTTGGCCATGAGCTCAGCTAAGTTGACGGCGGCAAAGTTCAGTTTTCAAGACCAAAATGAACAATGATTTTATGATCCAAATGAATTTTGAAGGAGCAATAATTTAGTCCAAGAGGTATTTTTCCCTTATAAGAAATTGAGTAAGCTTTCATTAGAGACTTTAAACACTTGGTTCTAAATTTTCTAGAATTAGTTGTGAATTTTCAAAATTGGGCCAAAATTTCAAGTTACCATTTGAATAGCACCTTAAGTGGGAACTTTGAAATTCACATAATGGACTAATTATAGTCTAAGCATTAGTTATAAGTCATCAGTTAAGGTCTCTAATGAGTAATAAAGCGGAGATAAGAGGATTGTTATAGTTAATGCACATCTACCATGAACCATCTTTCTTGGATACAAGGAGCATTGGAATAGCACATGGGCTTAAGCTTTCCCTTACAAAGACACAACACTAGAAGGCAAAGAGGGGTTAAGCACATTTGTAGAAAAATAAGCATCCTTACACACAAGCACCAAGGCTTGCTCACTCAATAATGCTCTTTTAATCTCATATTTTTCAGAAAATAAGTTCTCTTTATTTTCCTCTTTTTTCTCATTTTCTTTTCTATTCTTTTCTTTCACTCTAATTTCTTTCTTTTACACTCTCTCTTTTCACTCAATGCATCTCTTTTTTTGCATTCTAGCTCAATCCTCGCTTGGTCCTTATAAGCTTCTTTTGGCTAAGAGCTTTCAATACAACAATTTTACCATTGAAGGGTAAAGAATAACAATGCTTGTAACAATCATGATATGCCCTACTATCAAATTGTCATGGCCCTCCTAGCAAGAAATGTCCCGCAAGCATAGGGGCTACTAAACAAAGATTCACTTGTTGCCTTCTGATTCATTTAAAATACGATTACACCAAATTATATAGTATAGGGTACAGCTTATCGTTCTTATCAAGGAGCGGTTTATTGGAAAAGCTAGTCTAAATTGGCTATCAAAATCATTTTGAACCAGGTAAAAATGGTGGGTTTCTGTTTATGAAAATATGGTGTAATAACATCACAATGCAAGAAGTAAATCTTTTTGGTATTTTAGTTTAACAGTGGAATGGTTGAATTAAATCAAATATATGATGAGATAGACCCTTTGTGATGGGAACTCAGATGTCATCGTTCTCAAAATGATATGGAAGTTTATAACTCTCTAAGTCTAGATAAAAACCCCAAGCAATTACTTAGGTGCAATAGTTTAATTAATGAAAACTTGCTTTGATCAAAGTTAATTAACACTACTTAACACATTGTTGAAAACTATTTATAGTACAATTAAATGTATGATGCAAATGCTCCAATGATTATTAATCAACAACCACAAAATCAAACACACAAATTAACTATCAATAATCATTGACAATTAAATGAACACAGTGGATTAATCACAACCGCAATGCATATATGTAATTCAGCATAAAAAAACAACATCCAATCTAATTACATAGTCTAATCACATAATTACAATCTGTAATCAATGGTTTACATGACAGTAGGAATTTCTAAATCTAGAAATAACCAACACAAGTTCAAACAAAGATTAAGACTAAGAAAAAATCTCCTAATGTGTCCATGAGCTCAAGCTTTGTTCTCCTTTACCAAGAGACTAAGGATTTAGCCTCTCATTGCTTCAAAACTACAGCTACCACCACAGAGATATTCTACCATGAGAAGGGGTAGAAATGGGGATAGAAATATAGAGAGGAAGGTGGTGTAAGTGGTTCGGATGGTGTGGAATTGTAGAAAATGGTGAAAAAATGGAGAAAAATGGAAAATGATTGGATGGGAAAGTTGGGAGCTTGAAAGAGGGTGATTGGAGGCTCTCCTCTACAAATTTGTAGAGTGAGTAGTGTGTTGGGTCATGGTGGCTGCCCCTCTTATGTGTAGATGGAGAATGACCTAATTCAAAATGTATGGTTTCACTTATATGAGCTCAGGTCAACTTGGATAAGTGAAGTCACGACCTAGAAAGTCAAAGCCTTTCAACTTTGCTAGAAATACCTGCAAGTCTTAACCTAAGAACTTTAGGTTGCAACCTGAGAATTGAGGTCTCAATCTAGGGACAAAGAGGCACTTCCAAGGCTATTTTTTTTCTTTAAGTAGACTTGTGGCTCCTTCAATGCTCCATCTTGAGTCTTTGAATCTCCTCCAAATGCTTACAAGAAAATCCAAAGAGCTTTGCAAAAATTAAACAAATTAAAGATCAAGGCAATTAAAGTTTAGATAAGATAAATGATCGTTTTGCCCTTAAATAGGCAAGATGCTATGCATAAATCAACATAATGAAAAGAGACACAAATGCATGCAAAATGAGGGTAGAAGTGTTATAAAGTACCCTAAAACACTCAAGAAAATCATGTAAATATTGAGTTCAATCAACTACGTCACATAAAACTTCATCATGATAGTTTCCAATAGAGAAAGAACTAGAACTTTCTTAGTGACTTTACAGCACTATCATTCAACCATTGTAATTTATGAGGATTCGGATGCTTCATTGTAGGCAAGTCCAACTTATCAACAACTAAGGTACTAGCAATATTGGTAACACTACCACTATCAATAACCATGCTACATACCTTGTTCTTGATGAAGCTTCTAGTATGGAAGATGAGCTCACACTGCTCTTGCTTATTATCTTCCATTAGTTACATGTTGAGAGTTCCCCTAGCCACAAATGCTTCTCCTTTAACAGGCTCAGCTATGTCAAAATCCAATTCAGAATCAGTTGTTAAAGAGGGCATGTCATCATTACTTTCATCACTAGAATGTACACTATCATACTTGCCATTGTCTTTGACAATCATGGCTCTTTCATTAGAACATTGGGAAGAAATATGTCCCTTTCCATGACATCTAAAACATTGAAGAGAAGAGGTCTTATCAGAAGAGAAAGTTTTTTAATCATATTTCTTACCAACATTAGTTTTGGGCTTGGATTCCTCCTTAGCTTTAGGTGTGAACCTTGCTTCATCCTTGGCCTTAGAATCCTTTCACTTGGAGGTTGTTTTATAGTCCCTCCAGCCATAAAATGCAGATTTGAAGCATTTGTCTTTAATTCGCTGCTCAACTTTAATGGTTTTATGCACTAACTCTTCCTTATCAACATAAGTATACATCTAAACTTTGCCTCTGATGTCAGGCCTCAAGCCATCAATAATTCTAGTAATGCTTGCTTCTTCTCCCTCTTGTACTCCAACACGCATCTTAAGAAGGTCAAGTTCATGAACATACTTATCCATGGTCATAGAAGCTTGGCTGAATAATTGCAACATTCTATTTAGCTCTCGGTAGTAGTAACTGGGAACGTACTTCTTGTGAGTGAGTTTCTTTCACTTCTCCCATGTACGAGTGGACATTTTCCTTTAAGATGCCTTTTAAGCTGTAAATCTTCCCACCAAATAATAGCATAGTCAGTAAACTAAAGCAAAGCAACTTTTACCTTCTTTTCTTTAGGTGAATCATTCAGTCTGAATATCAACTCAAACCTTCATTTCACAGTGAATATATGTATTTGGATTTGTGTTGCCTTTGAAAGTGGGGTACTTTATCTTTGGGTCAGATATGTCTACATTATAATTTGAAGATATATCCCTGTTCTTTGAGGATGATGAATGAGATCTAATCACTCTTCATCACTACCGATGCTTTAGATGACTTTAAGTCTTTGAATTCCATCTTGAGTTTTAAGAACTCATCTCTAATGGCCTTCATGAATACTTTGATATCCTTGTTGAAGTCTTCTTTATTGGATTTGCATCCACTCATCTTTAATCTGAAATGTTAGTTTGAAAAAAGGGAGGAAGATAACAACAATTATCAAAGAACCTCACCACTCAACTTATGTGTTTCACTCAACAAGTTGTAATGCCACTCGTATTTAACATAAATATGGCTTTTAACTAGATGTAAGCACTCTTGCCTTTTACCACTCAAGTTTGTCTCCTATAGTATTCTTGTTTGAAACTCAACAAAGACCAAGAGTTAATGTTAGATGTGGCAATCTTAAAAAAGCCATTAGATTGAATACGTATAAGGGATGAAATGAAATGTGTTAAATAAAGAGGAATAGATAAAAAAAATGTGGTGAACAAAGGAAAAGTGGAAAAACATCATAATGGGAAGGAAAGAAATCAGAATAGGAGAGCAAAAGGAAAGGAAATAGGTAACTAGGAAAAATTAGGAAGGAAAATAAAGTCTTACCACCCAAGATTGAAGATTTAGGAAACTCCTTGTGACTTGCAATGGAAGCTCTTCACAAAATTAGGAAACTCCAACCTGGATAAATTTCCAACGACTGCAATTTTTCCTTTTTTTTTCTCATTTCTTTTTTTACAGCAAGAAAACACTTTATTTTTTAATTTTTTGCACAAATTTTTTTCTTCCTTCCTTTTGTTTTTTTACCACAAAAGAACAAACCAAGTCACACAAAAACAATGGAAAGGTGGAAGATAAAAAAACAAAATTGATTGAAGTAAGGAAGGCATAACGAAGGGAAGATGACGAAGATGGAAATAATGAACACATGAAAGCAACAAGATAAAAAAACAAAGGATAGGACTTGAAACTAGCAAACTTGGCTCTAATATCAAATGATATAAGATTTGTTATATATGATTAGTTTTGATGATGTCAAATATGTAAGAGCAAAAAGTTTTTAAAATGTATATTGACTAACTACTATATTTAATGTAAATTTCTTATATAGTTTAGTCAATGAAAAGGAGAAAAGTTGTTTGAGTTTAATTATGTAAAATGATCTTATAAAATAAAATGGGAACATCAAGTTTCAAGCTTTTATATTTGTAATTGGAGGATGATGTGGTTAAATAACTCAATTTGAAGTTTACATATATGTTATATCATCATACATTGAGTTACATATCATCTAACCTTCATTTGGATGCTCAAAATTGTTTCTGGAAGTCAAAACTGGAGTCCTGACTCATAAACTCGAGTTAAATGAGTGTTTGAAGTTTTATGAAGCAAAACTTGAAGTAAAACTTGAGTTTAGAATCAATTTTTGGGATTTGTGACCCAAAACTCGAGTTTTAAGAAGTTAAAACTCGAGTTTCGAGCTCCTCTGTTCGGCTCTGTTTCTGTCTCAGTTTTACATGTGTTCAGTATTTTGACTATATCTCCCAAACCACACGTCCGATTGATGTGAAACCAGTTTCATATGAACCTAGACTCAAAATTCGGTTTATATACATCAAGAACAAAATCAAAGCATTTCATATGAAGAAGATATGGTTTTCTAAACCTTGGTGGTCAGATTTAGCGCTTTATCACTGACCTGTGCTTATTGTGACTACCATAACTTTCGCAATACAAAATATTTTGAACTGATTATTCTTTCATTTGAAAGTATATTCAAAGAGCTTTCCAAGGATATCTTATTTGAAAAGTTTGGAGTTGAATTGAGAGAGTTATAGCCGTTATAAGTTGAGCTTTGTGCTGAAACCTGAAACATGTGCTGAGTCATGAACAGAACTCGAGTTTCGGTCTCCAGAACTCGAGTCTCAGGCTTAAACCTTGGTTTTTCACATTTTTTGAAGTAAACTCGAGTTATGGCTTATGGAACTCGAGTTTTGGGCATCGAACTTGCTTTTTTCACATAACTTTCAAGTAAAACTCGAGTTTGACAAGAAGTTTTCATCACAACTCGAGTTATGAGCATAAGAACTCGAGTTTCGAAGAGAGAGAATCCAAAACTTCCTTTCAGAACTCGAGTTACATTAAAAGTTTTGACAGAACTCGAGTTATGGATAACAGAACTCGAGTTTCGAAGAGAGAGAAACACAACTTCCTTCTCGACTTGAAGTTTTGAGTGAAAGTTATGACAGAACTCGAGTTTTGGGATAATGGAACTCGAGTTTCGAGCTGAGGCGCAACACTGAACTTCAAAACTTCCTTCCAAACTTGAAGTTACGCTTAGAGTTTTCATAGAACTCGAGTTTGGCCAACTGAAACTCGAGTTTCGAGAGACAAACTTGTTTTAAACGTAAAACTTCCAATGCAACTCGAGTTACATATAAAAGTTATGTTTTTGAAAATCTTATAACTTGAAGTTTTGCAACTGGAACTCGAGTTTCACAATGAAAAACTTCTTCTAAACTTAAAACTTCCAAGGAAACTCGAGTTACAATGAAAGTTATGATTTCAAACATCTGAAACTTGAAGTTTTGGCTACTGGAACCCGAGTTTCAAAGAGCGCATAGTATCGTGACTTACTGGAACTTCTGAAAACCCGAAGTTTATGTTCTGTAACTCAAGTTTTATCAAAACTCTTACTAAAACTTGAGTTACAACAAAAGTTATGAGATTTCTTCTTTGAAAATTCTTCAATAACTCGAGTTATGAGGAAGCAAAACTCGAGTTTGCTTTATTGTCAGTTACGCAGCGTGATGATGATCTCAAATCTTTCTTTCTTCATACTACACTTATTTGAATCTTATCTGCACTCATAAATGCTTATTCCTTTTACTTATTAACAGAGAATGAGTTGCCTGATTGTCTCACCGAAAAGTGCTCAACCGACAAAAATCACAGAAGACGACCAGACATGTCAGAAGCATCAAATATTGTCAGACAACTCCATAATGGCTGTTCATTATCTTTCAATAAACAAATATTGTCAGAATAGATTACAAGTTTGAAAGATAGAACACAAGAGCCAAAGCCAACGGAAAAACATGACGCTCTTCTCCAACGGCTATATTTTGACAACATCTATAAATAAGAGGAAGCAGCCAACGGAGAACGTGAGGAAGGTTACAGAGTCACCAAGCACAACATGTAGAGTGTGAAATCATACAACAACATTAGGACTCTGCTTCTCTGAGAGCTTCAGTGATGATACAATCCACTTCATAGAGTGAAGTATTTCCCAGATAAAATCATCCCAACCTTTGAGAGTAACTTAGGATAGACCTGAGTGAAATAGAGTGTAACCTTACATGTGGTAAGGGGGAGTGATTGTAAAGGTCCTCAAGTACCTTCGTAAATCTTGAATTTTCACAAATGTCCAATTAAATTTGTGGGGTTTCTCAAGTACCAACGGTTACAAACTTGAGTGGGTTTCATAAATACCTGGAAAAGTTTATGGGGTTTCTCAAGTACCAACGGTTACAAACTTGAGTGTGTTTCATAAATACCTGGAAAAGTTTATGGGGTTCTCAAGTACCCACAGTTACAAACTTGAGATAGCCTGTGTATGTGTTACATTGAATATGTGGCTGTAATGGTTTTCCAAGTACCTGGTTAAACT
>QFDD01007566.1:0-16086 GCA_006871305.1 Vachellia collinsii
CCAGCTTCTCCCAGAAATCCTATTTGTACCTTTGATAATATAAGCACATGCAGCATGTTTAATTTTTATTTATTTGATATTTTATAAATATTTTATTTAATAATTTATTTTCATTTTCATTATGTTATATTATAAATATTTTAATTATTTGATTATGTTAAATTGTTGATATTAATATGATTATGATTGTGATATAATTTAATTTTAAGCATAATACATTTTTGGGGAAGTTGAGAAATACTGTACGGCAAGAGGCAAAGTGCTAGCAACTATGCAAGAACTTGTGGATTCATGTTTATTATTGAATTACCGATGAATGATTTAGTTTGTGAAGGATAGCTAACAGTGACATTCAAGTGATCATGGATTCAAGAACAACTATAAAAGCAAACATGCCATATTTGTTTTGGAACTTTGATGACTTTCCTAATGGATTTGATGGTGTGAATCTAGAGATTCTTTTAATAAATGTAGATGGTTTGGAGGATTTAAAGGTCCCACATACATTCTTAGTAGAGATGATAAGGCTGAAAGTATTGCATTTAAAATGTATTTATATTCCGTCACAAATTTTAAATTCATCATTGTTACACTCATTTCAATCATTGAAGAGTATCCACAATCTTTATTTGATGAATTTGAAATTAGGCAATATCTCTATTTTCGGCAACTTATCAAGTCTTGTGTCTCTTGAGTTGAATCATTGTTCAATAATTGAATTTCTAGAAGAAATTTCAAGATTAAAAAGAATGAGATTGTTGGAGATAAAAGAATGTAAAATGAAAATTAATAACCCTTTTGAAGTAATAGAAAGGTGCTCACAACTAAAAGAGTTGTATTTTGTTGATAATGGGAATTATATAAATGAAAGCACGGTTCCTCAAATTTTTCTCCTCCTACATTGCTAAGATATCAAATATCGTTTTTTGAAGTTCTAGATGAATATGAAAAGCATGGCTTGATATCAAGGTACTTCTTTCCTCATGATTTAAGAAATGTAATCTCAGAGGGAATATTTAAGAAACTTGTGGGAACAACTTAGTTTCTTATATTAGGAGGGTATGAAGGAACAAGACGGAGAAATCGAACAAGGTGGAGAAATCTTATCCCTGATATTGTTCCCATGGAAGATAGAGGCATGAGTGATTTAATTATCCTTCATATGTACTCTTGGCCTGACATATAATGCCTAATTGATACTAGAAATCATCATTTTGATGTGCTTGCATTCTCCAGTTTGATTGAACTACAACTTTTTGAAATAGATATTGAAGATTTACACCGTGGTTCTCTTCCACCTGGCTTTCTTGTGCTACTGGAAATCATGGAGTTAAAAATATGTCCAAAATTGAACAACATATTATTTAATGGCAAGCTAAACCTGTGCCACCTGAAGGCCATGGAATTGAAAGATTGTGCAGCATTGACATCCACTGCTCAAAGTTTAGTGCTACTGGAAGAATTAACAATCAATGATTGTCATGCACTGGAACACATTGTTTTAGATGATGATTCAAGAGAGGAAATAGTGGGTGGTTTTGATCAAAACAGTCAAGAGCCGTTGTTCCCAAAATTGAAAACTCTCAGAGTTGCAAGATATGACAATTTAGAAATGACAGTGCCAGTTCTATTTGCTAGAGGTATTCCTCCTTTAGAAGTTATAAGTGTAAGTGACTGTCAGAAATTTAAATACATTTTTGGTCAGTATAGAGAGAAGGACAATGTGTTGTTTCAAAATGAACAGGCAGCGATGCTCCCTTTTTTATTTCCAACAGATAGTTCAAAGGGTAAACTTCCTAGTCCTGATACATGTGCCTTCTCTTGGGCTCGTATATGTTGTTTTCCATATGAATCCAAGGCTTGCAAAAGTAATGAGACCGAGGCCAGTGCTACTATTTCTAAGGAGGAGAAATTGCTTGACCTCACAGCCCCCCGGTATGCTACTCTTGACTCTTTCTTTTTATTCAAGGCTCTCTTTTATGAATAAACTAGCTAAGATTCACATATTTTAAAAATTAGATTTTGAGTACTGTATTTATCATGGAATCTAAGACGAGCAACATGTTTATGATTTATGAATAATGTAGCTTCCTATAGATTTTTATTATATCTATATCGTTATATTGCTAGTTAATAGTTAATATTGTTTTTATTATTTTTTTGAATTTGATAGAAAAATAAAATCTTAAACTGTCGTCTCTAGCAATGTGCCATAATCAAACTGCTATTTTTGGTGAACATTGATTGTTTAGTTATGGTGAGCCATTATTTGAATTGAGCTAAGAGTGACTTACTTTTGTAGGAATTACATGATACTGCTCATTGCATTGAGACAACTATTCCACTTTCGCAATATCAAGAAGATGAAACATGCAAACTTTGCAAATTTATCATCACTGTTCTCCTTATCTATTGCGTCAATGATATTGTGGGAAGAATTGACAATTGAAAAGTGGGATGATTTAAAGTACATGATGGCAAATGAGGCAGATGATCATAACGATCTTATAAGTTTTTATTCCCATCCACGTTATTTGGCGGACTCAAAAATTTAAAATCCTTGACCATCAAGAATGCCCCTGAGCTAAAATATATTTTTGGGAAATATCCTCATCAGGATAGTTTATTAAATCAGAAACAGAATGGTGAGGTGGAATCTGTTTTCCCCGCTTTGGAGGTCCTTTGCCTTGGTGATGTACCTAAGATCATCAGCATTTGTGCCATAAGTTATTACTTGACATGGCCAGATCTACAGATTTTTGTTTTGGAGAACTGCAACATAAAATCCTTTACTGATTTGCTGGTTTGTTCAGATGAAGGACAATTGAGGTGGAAAACTACAAAGGTAACACTTTTAAATACTAGCATTTTATCCATTTTGATCTTGTTACTTGAAATTTGTAATTTTATGAAAATAAAATCGTTTATGACTCTCCTAATTTCTTAAAGATCGTAGATGATTTTTCATTTTGAGTTATTCTGGCTAATATATACTTTACAAAAGTTAAACTAAGGATAACTTATATGTTTGTAGGAATTAAGTGCATTAGAAGGTGAGATTCCTCCTCTCCGTGCAGCTCAAAATCCTCAGCTTCAGCCATTGAACAATATTAGAACAATGAAAATTGTGAACTGTTCTAACTTAATATCATTATTAGCTCTATCTATTGCATCGAATATTTCTTTGGAAATTCTGATAATTGAAGAATGCCATGAATTGAAGTGCATAGTAGCAGAGGAGGAGGATGCTCAAGCTCTCATGAACTGCAAATCTATATTCTCTAAGTTGAAAGAGTTCCATGTTTTGAGATGCCGTGCAGTGGAATATTTATTTCCAGCATCTGTGTTTAAATCTCCCTCATTTGAAATATCTGACCATTGCTGATGCTCCTAAGTTGAAATATGTGTTTGGAACAAGCCATAATGAAGACAGTTCAGGTCATGAGAATCAAAATACTGAGACCTACATTGATTTCCCAGCTCTAGAAAGCTTATGCCTTGAAGTCGTACCAAATCTTGTTGGCCTTTTCCCCAGAAACTAACATATCAGAGGGCTGTCTCTAAAGTCCATTGTTTTGGATATGTCTCCTAAGTTTGTTATCAAGTCTTTTACTGATTTCATGATTCGTTGGCATGCGAATCAACATGGTTCCACAACCACAAAGGTATGGCTTTTTCCACATTTGCCTTCTAGTCTTAGCATATTTTCTCCAGTTAACAAGTTAAATTCTATTGGTATTACTCAATGTCAAAGGTTATTGGTTAGAAGATTGGCCAATGTATGCGTTATATTAATTTTGTTTAAGTTGGACTAACCATGGATTAAATTCTGTCATGAGGCAACTGTGGAATTAATATTCTCTCATTGAACATACAGGTAATGGAGAAGCGCCTTCCAACTTTGACAGATCTTGCAGTACATGATTCCAAATTAGAAGATATTTTTAATTTGACACATTTGAATGTTGAGAAAAAACAGGGAGGACTTTAACTGATGACATCAAGCTTAGAATACTTAACATTGCAAAATCTAAGTGAGTTAAGGAATATATGTGAGGGTCCAAAATATTCTCTGAGCCTCAACAATCTTAAGAAACTAAAAACCATAGCATGCAAAAGGCTTAAAGCTATCTTCTCTGTCTCTATATTGAGAAGCCTGCCTGAGTTGTGGAAGCTGGAGATATTGGACTGTGAAGAATTAGTTAACATCGTTGATGAGGATAATGAGGAAAATGCTGGTGATCATTTGTCTCATGAACCATGCTTTCCAAAATTATACGAACTTCATGTTAAGTCTTCTAACAGGTTGAAATACCTGTTCTCTGTCTCCTTCTCTGGTTTCCTTCCCAACCTAATGTTTTTGAGTATAAAGGAAGCCTCTAAGCTTGAAAATGTACTGATAAGACGAGGTGAAACGAGAGAGATGGTGATGAAGGATGTAGTTCCAAGCCTCTAAGCCTCAAAGTCTGGACTTTGAGGAACTTCCTAGTCTTGTTGGTATCTGTCATGGGATTGATTTTCAAGCTTTACGTATATATTCTGAAGTGTATAATTGTCCCAGTTTTTCTTTTCATGGTATGCATTTAGAAGAATCACTATTTAAAATAAAAATTTATTATGCAAATTTTAATACAACTTTGAAAATTCTACTTGCAGAAATTAGTCCTCACCTTCCAGCAGGGCTTGAAAATCTAGATTCTGAAGTTCACTCAGAAGAAAATAAGAATTTTTCTTCATATATAAATGCCCATCAATTTGGTGAGAGAGGAGCTGAAGGGACGCAAGGCTTGGAAACACAAGAATGTTCAATTGGCTCACCAAGGGTATATCAAATACTAACCTAATAGAACAGACAGTCTATTCTCTTTCACTGATTAGTTCAACTTAACTAGAAACATTGTCCCCCTGTTGTGTTTGTAAGGGTATAAATGAGGAGGCAAGTGAAATTGATGAAGAGAATTGTATTTCAGACTTGCCAGCATCAAAATCTTTACCATATGATTTAGAGTCCATAGGATAACTCGTATGTGCGAACTCAGATCTTTGCAGTATTTTTGTAGATTTTGGTGTTGGTCATAATACATAGAACCAGTAAAGAATATTATTGCTTTCTGATAGTGGAAACAACGAACATGTTTACTTATCTTATCTTTCTCTTTATGAAGACTAACAAATTAGGTTATTCAAGGGTTCAAGAGGGTTCTAAACCAGGAAGAGCTATTTCGACAAATCAATTGGCTAATTTAGAATCAAGCAATGCTACATCAGCAAGACCTGATGTCATTCTATCACCTGATATATCTCCAGAGGTATCTTCCTAACATGGATTTATAGATATGAGCTAGATGGCTTCAACATACATCTTGTTCTTTTCTATTCTGTGAGTTGCATCACCTCTAAGCAAAGAAGTTAAAAAAAGTAAAACAATAATGATAGATCAACAAGCGCCAGGAGACATAATGCATTATAATGATTTGAAAAGGAAAAATAAAAATAAAAATCAATAATTCATATAAGATTTATTTTTAATGCTTTAGCGTTGTAGACAAATCCAACTTACATATCGATTGGTGTTGTGTAGGTTGTTGAAGTGATAGCTGAAGAAGGGCCTACATTAGAGGCCTCACATCCTTGCCCCTCCAATTCTACAGAGGTGGGTCTCTGGCAACCATTTTGGTATTTAATTGTTGTCTTATTCCTTTAGTAATGATCAATGGTTTCCAGCGGAAGGCACTGCTTCCTATGAGTCCTATTCTCACAGTTCTTCCTACAGAAGGCGGCACTTTTACAGTCACCGAAATTTTTGAAAAGGAAGAGGAGGAGGAAGGTAAAATCTTATTGTCCTTCAAGACTAGTAGCTACTTTGGTTTCTTATTTTGGACTTTATAGGTGGTTTGATAACTACCCGCCATTGCCAAAGTGACATAAAGGATGTGATTTCTCCCATAGCTGAGGATTTGCAAATTACTTGTGGAGGGGTTTCGATATCTCTCATCAACCCTCATATGCCTGAGACTTCTGTTCAGGGTACTTCTTTTGATCTTTGAAATGTTTCATCATTTGAGTTTCAAGTATATTACATATTTTTTTCACTGGAGGTGACCATTTTGTGCTGCCCACAGTGATGATTGTGAATGAGCAAACTTATGAAAAGATTTCGCCATCAAGTGCTATGTCATTAAAATTTTCAACAAGTCTTGAGCAAACTCGTTCACCGACTCCTTCCTTAACTTTTCAACAAGTTTTTGCTACCTTGCTTCCTTAACTTTGCCTTGTGCTTCTTGCACTTCCCTCTTGCTTTTCAAATTCTCCCCTTAGCAATTGGACTTCCTACATATAATATGATGCATTGAGCATCAACATTAAGTCATCTCCAAGGCATTATAACAACTAAAAGTCCACAAAACTCAATCTTAGCAATTTCAATCCTTAAACTTCCAAATTTTCCAATTTTGATTCTAATGCTTCCAAATTTGTTTTATCACTTCTACTCTACACAATTTTTCCTACTAAATCCATTGGAAGCATCAAAATCATCAAAAACAAACTCCTTCTCCCAAGAACAGCAGAAATTTGAAAATGCACAGAAAATTTCATCAAGTGTGGTTTTCACTTTCTATCATCCCACACATGCATAAAATCATTCCTAGACCATTTTCCAATCATTTAACAACATAAAAACTTCCATCCCCATGCATGATCAGTTTCACCCAGCAGCCAAGACAAGGGTTTGATGCCAAAAATTTAATATGAGATCAAATTACTTCAAACCAAATGCTAAATGTTGCAAATTGCATAAGAAATTGTTTGGTAACATTTGATTGATCTAAATCACTCTCTTGTTGACTTTCTCTCTCTAAAACCTAAATCTCCAGCAGCCCAAATACTTCACCATATCAATAATTACACCATTCAAAAGGGAGAGAAGAGCTTGTAGATCAAATCCATGGGAAAAATTAGGCAATTACCTTGAATTTTGCTTGAGTTCTCTTCTTCTTTTCTCCTCTTGAGGTGCACGACCTACTCTCTCCTTTTTCAGCTATGTCTGGTCGAAATGGAAAGTTTGGGGGCTTTAACTGTGTTTAAAAAAAACTGACCATGAGTTTAAAAAAATGTGGGGTCCATATATACTGACAGGGTAACTTTATACTGATGTATTCTACCACTTTAAGCTAAATATCCCTCTTACTTTTTCTCTTTGAATAAGAGGGCACCAAGTGGCACACCTCATGTCCCCACAATCTCCTTTATAAAAGTAAAGTAGCTTTAAGGTTGCTTTACCCGAAAATTTTCTTCCGAAAATGCTTTTTGGATATTTTTTGATCATTTGACCAATTTAATGTTCTTAAAAATTCCTATAATTCCTCTACTCTTTTAATCATTTTTCCTTCCTCAATTCTCATTACGGATGTATCTTTAATTAATTTTGGAAGAAAACCCTATTCCGGGGTTTCTCCGGGCCTTTTTCTTCCGTTCTAACAAACCACTTGTAACTTTCCCTTGAAATCAATTTTATAAAATACTAGATTTTCTGAGCTATTTTTCCATACTCTGAAATCAAATATTGGAGGCTTTTGGGTATATTAAATAATTATATTTGACTAATTATTTTATTAAATAGCCAAATATTAAATAACTTTTAAAATTTCCGCAAAGGTTATTTCTGTCATTCTGACCTAAACTGGGCCTCAATTACTGATTAGTGAATTTTTCTTTATCTTTTGGTACTCTAAAAATTTTTCTGATATTTTGGTCAAACCAAAATGCCCTTGAATTTCATAATGACAAATTGGTCCCAATTTTCAAATTTACACTTTGGTCCTTAAATTCTAAAAATGTTATTTTGGTCCCTACTCTTCCAAAGTTCCTCTTCTAACTTTTGGGCCATTAATTAATCCATAATTAATTGTTTAGCCTTTCTGCCTGGTTACAAAAACGTGGATATCACATCTCTCCACTATTGATCATGTTGCATTTGCATTTTGTTTTTCATTTTATTTGTTTTCATAATGTGTTGGTTTGTTTGGTTGACCTATCGAACATGACGTGACAAAGTCAGATATTCAGGTTTCACTAACACAGTTGCCTTCACCTACACCCCTTTCTACCTATGTAGGGACGACACCTTTCTCCATGACTGTTTATGCATCAACTGTTCCTGGGGTGCGAGAGATAGTTGAGATGATGAATTTAGAGGGTGTTGAGTCTTTCATGCTTGCAAAGGCGTTTGAGAGTGATCCACAACTAACATCTTTCTCCTGAGAATCGAAGCAAGCGAATGTTGTGCTTCTCCTATAAAGTATTGTTGGATATCTTGAACGTTTTGGCCACTAGGACTCCCTCATCAATCACTGATGCAGACAAGAGGTCATTGACAGAAAACTTGGAGGATGCTTCTATTCTTGGTTTTGATAATAACTGGTTAGATTCTATCAAGACCAAGGTATTTGGCTGTGATCTATCTGAAGCTTATCATGCCCTTGAGATTCTAAAAGGATTGGGCAATGAGCTCAACACCATTGAGGAAGAACTTACAACCATCAGTGAAGAGCAGGAAGAGGCCGCTTTCGCAGTGCAGGTGGCTCACATGGAGTTAGAGGCAGCCCAATTCCGTTTTGACTCGGTGCAGCGCGAGCATGCTAATGTTAAGGCTCATCATAGTCAACTTCTGGAGGTTAACCCTTATCTCTTCTTTCTAATGTTTGGAAATATTCAAGAGGTTCTAGAGGTGAAATTTTCTGTGCTTCTTTTTGCTTTTAATAAAATATTCTATTCAACAACTGAAGGATCTAGAACATAATTGGAAATAGAATATCTAGATGCTTATGAATCAGGCAATGCTTTTTGTTTGATAAAACTTTGCCTCACAGTTGGTTTGCATAATTTGATTTTCAGTATTAGATTTAGTTTTATGGAGTGACGATCTCTTCAAATAGTGTAGAGAAAGTAAACTTTCCAATTTTCGATGACATCCTTTTATGTTAGATAGTTAGAGAATCAAATAAGCCTAAGTTGGCCTATTTACCTCCAATTCTATTATATTTTGTCATACACTCTTACTAGATTGCAAGATCATGGATCACCGTGTCTATTATATATATTCAACTCATCATCCTCCACGTTTTCCCATTAAATCGCGGCTTTCACTTTTGACTTGGCTTCGGCCAAGCCATCACATTGAAATAGGGGGTGAACCAAGGTGGGGGGTCACGTGGGAGCACGTGCTCCATCATAAGATATGTCCGAGCCTTCCCCCATTAATTCCCCAGCCAGAAAAATACAAGCTGATTTATTAATTGCATGGAAGGACTAAATAGAAACAAAAGGACAACCATCAATTAGCTGTAAGTCACGTACATTACATCCCTAATAATAATAATAATAATAATAATAATAATAATAATAATAATAATAATAATAATAATAATAATAATAATAATAATAATAATAATAATAAGTAACAAGTGGAGCGTCCCCCTCAGAATAAATTTTTTTTTTATTGTCGAAGACTTTGACTAAATGAACATGTCAATTGTCCATTTAAGGACATTGATACTGTCTTTAGATCTAATTGTGTTTTCCATCAGTTCATCTCTATTCAGCCTTCAAGCTTCACCCATTACGCTCTGCTTAATCACTTCTACGACCTTTCACACTCTTATCTTAGAATCTCTTCTGTTCTACTCAGAAAAGAACGAAAAGGTAAGCATACGTTTTACGTTTTCTCTTATTTGTACTTTCTACTTCTGCATATAGTTGTATTGATTGACGTAGAGCTTTATCTTTGCAATGGTGGTTTTTATTATTGTTCGAACTGAATCTTGTAAGTTACAAGTTAAATATTTTCTTTTGAAACTGTGAAAAATTTGTAGGACTTGTTTTGCCAACTTCGTTGCCTTCTATTATGTTCAAGTTATAGCTTGTTTCTTCGAGTTTTTTGCCTCTTATTGTGTTCTCTAATTTCTTTTCTTCTTATTTGTTCTCTTATTCTTATAGCTTTTGCATGGTTTTTGTTGACAGGAATCGTGCTGCTGTGTTCTGTTTTGTGAATCTCTTTCAGTTTCTTCTGATTACTCATTTTGTTCTTTCAATTACAAAAGGAATAGGGAAGGAAAGGAGGCTTTTGTGTTAGCACTGAAATCTCTTTCAAAAAGAAAAAAAAAATCAGTAAGGATATATTCTTGTTTAATAGTGTTTCTTTCTATTATTTCTTATATTGCATTCTCTAATACACTCAGATTAAGAAAATGAGTTCAATTAGTTATTTTTAATTAATTGGCCAATTATTTATGCTAATTTTTATAAAATGCTTATCACATTTAATTAGATTCTTGACTTTAGTATAATTTGATTTGTTATCACAAATTCTGAAATAAATAGGGCTAATCTAGCATAATTAGTATCCAAAAGAGTGAATGATAATTGCTTAAAATATTTCCATATTAAATATTTTATTTTAATAATTTCCCCACCTACTATCATCATTGAAGAAAATATCAGTTCAAAAATAATTAGTACTTATTTTAAAACATTTAAATTATTTTCTAGAATATTGTACTCTGTTTTATTTAAACACCATTAAAGAGGTAAAAATTTAAAAATAATTTTTTTTGCATATTATTAAAGTGCATCCACCAGTGTGAAGTGTTTTTTATGTGACTCCTAAAGTATTTTTTGATCATTCAATATTTTCAAGTATTCTTTCCATCCGTTCAACACACTGTAAAGTATTTTAAGGTGTTGGAAGGATCACAAAAATATATTTTTTCTATCCAATACATAGAAATATTTTTCAAATGTGTCTAAAACCTTAAAATATTGTTTACTGTATTGAATACTAAGTCATAAAAAATATTTTCAGATGTTGGATGCAACTAAAAAATATTTTAAGTTGTTGGAGGGACCACAAAATATATTAGAACATTGGATATATATGAGAAAATATTTTCAGATGTTAGATGCAAATTTTACATATAATATATCTCAGTGAAGTCCTTTAAGTCTACTTTTAAATACAAGAAGAATTAAAAAGGACAGCAATCAATTAGCTGTAATGCGCATTAGATGTACAAGAATAATAAACAAAAGTAACAAGTGGAGTGTGGTCGCCACTTTGAAGAACATTTGGTTGAAGACTTTAACCAAATTCACTCTTTAATTTTCCACTAATTACGGGGTCTGATGTCGTCTTTTTAATTTTTAATTCTCTATCAAATTATCTCTTACCACTGAAGTTTGTAAGCGTTTCTACTTAACTGTGCTCTTACGTTTTAATCCAAAAATCTCTTCTGTTTCTCTCTCTTTACCACTCACTTTCTTCTATGAAATTTCAGGAAAAATAAAAAAGAAAAAACAAGGAAACTTCTTATGTTAGCTGAAATTTTGAAGGCAAAACTCGGGTAAGACTGTGTGTTTCTTTTAAGAGAAAATGTGTAAATTTAGTAACAAAGTTATTGGTCAAAAATATCCAGTGCAATTAACTTTTTAAGGGTGTAAATTTAACAATAATCAATTAATAATGGAGTAAATTTAGCATGCCGTTAACCCGTCCCCAACCTCGTTAACCAACGAGCATATTTTAGGGTCTATGACTTCATTTTGAGATCATTTAGTTAATCAAAATTATTCTTTTTTTCTTAACTTCCTTTATAGAAGTTACTCTAAATAATTTTTTCTTTCTAATGGTAATTCAAACCACTATTTTTTTTACTTAACATTTACTCTAAAAAAATTAAGCAAAAATGGGTAGTTTTGACTACCATTAGAAAGATAAAATTATTTAGATTACCATTAGAAAGATAAAATTATTTAGAGTAACTTTTATGAAGGAAATTAAATAAGAGGAATTGTTTTGATTACGTAAATAGTCTCAAAATGAAACCCTAGATCTTAAAAATAATAAAACATGTCAGCTGATTAATGGAGTAAAGGAAGTTTAACGGTGTTGTTAAATTTATACCCTTATTAATTGATCATTGTTAAATTTGAACATTTAGAAAATTAATAATGTTGGGTGATTCTGATAAATAATTTCATTGCTAAATTTGCACCAATACCTTTCTTTTTTCTTTAATAATGAGTTGATGACTCCTGTTATTCAAAATTATTATATATAAGTGACTTCTAAATTGTATGTGTCGGGGGCATTTTAAAATTAGATAGTGTGCTTTGACTTCTCAATCCTCAGCAAGAACAGGGGTAATCATCCCCTCTTCAAAGTTCATATATGTGCATTCTATGGGGTCTTCCTCTTCATCTTTATCTATATTCTCCCCTGGCTCCCAATTCTCCTTCCATTTCTTAAGCACACTTGCACTACACCGTTCCCTTGTTGCTTGGTTCTTTTTCTCGTTGACTTGTCTTCCAAATTTTTTGTGTTGCACATAGGCTATTTTCATTTGTGGCCCATTTCTATATCATTTCCTCTTGACCTTTCCTCTTCACTTTTTTTTATTGCATTTTTAAACTTAGCCTCCTTCTCCTTCCTTTCCTCTTGACTCACTTTTCTTCTACTCAATCCATTCTCTAGGGCCCTTTTGTCATTCACCCTTGTCTCTTCAGGCGCTCTACTTTGTTTTTTCTCCTGGCTTCTCTGGTTCATCTTAGTGGCCTTTAGGTGTTTCTGCTCATTTGTGATGTCCTCTAGTGCACTTCTGTGGTGTACACTCACAGTTGCATCCTTCCCCATTTCATGTTCCTCAACTTCAAGCACAACATAGCTTGACCCTGATTGTTGGTTTTGTCTTACATTCTCTGTTTTCCTTAGCCTTCTAGTCTTCTGTACATTTTTCCATGCATCTCTCTTCCTATTTTCAACTATTTTTTTCCTAATATTTTCTTTCTCGTTGTCTACACCACACTTCATCTCATCCCTCTAACTCTTTTTTATATAATAACATTGTTCTTTTAAGTGCCCATACATTCCACAATTTTTACACAATAGCCCTATGCTTTCATATTCTATGCTCAACAGTTTACCTTCTACAATAAACTCAAGAACCAGAGGTTTTGTTAAATCCAACTCAACACACTTACGAGCAAACTTACCTCTAGTTCTCTGGGTAGTGTGTATATCTAGTCTGATAGCTCTCCCAATCGCATTGCCAAGATTAAGTAGAAATTTCTTGTCAAATAGAGGTGCCGGTAGTTCTGGAAATCGAACCCAAACCACCATCGATTCAAATTTTTCTCTTCTTAGATCAAACTCTAGTACCCATCTTGCAACATTTAGATATGTATCCATCACAACCCATGGGCTTCCTATGAGTGCTTCCATGTAATCCTCTATGCTTTGGAAACTTATGAGGAAGAACTCATCCTCTACCCGGAAGATTTCAATGTCGCCCTTCCTTTCCCATAATTGCTTCAGCTTCTTCACCATGAATCCATAGTTCAACTGTCTCCCCATTAGCTTCATGACAAGTGTCTTCCTAAAAGGTTCGATTAGCCTTTCCTTCTCCCTCTCATCTGTAACATCCTAAATCTTATTTTTGTGCCTTAATTATAATTAAGAAAGAATTATTTGTAATTTAAAAAAAAATGAATAATGAAAATAAATAAATTAATATAATATTATATTAAAATAATTTATTTTAGTGGAGGAAGCACTCGGCACAAACGTTTTAAAAAAAATATATATATATAAAACAATAAATAAATAAATAAATAAATAATAAAATAATATATATTATAATATAATATTAATAATATATTATATATAATAGTGGGAGTGCAGGTGGGAAGTGTCGGCCATGAATCTAAAGTAAAAATATTATATAATAATATTATAATTATAATATATTATATAATATTATTATATAATATTTTTAATTTAGATTCATGGCCGACACTTCCCACCTGCACTCCCACTATTATATATAATATATTATTAATATTATATTATATTATATATATATATATTATTATTTTATTATTTATTTATTTATTGTTTTATATATATATATTTTTTAAAACTTTTGTGCCGAGTGCTTCCTCCACTAAAATAAATTATTTTAATATAATATTATATTAATTTATTTATTTTCATTATTCATTTTTTTAAAATTACAAATAATTCTTTCTTAATTATAATTAAGGCGCAAAAATAAGATTTAGGATGTTACAACTCTCCTCATCTAAAAAGAATTTTGTCCCCAAAATTCACAACAATTAAAGAAATTGAAAATCACACATCAAAGTTCAAACAACCACACCACATTTATAATAACAAGTTAAACATGATGAAATTCAAGTCACAATTACCAACAAAATCAAAATCTCACATCAGCATAAGTAAGATATTATATACACTCAGATATTAACATTAACATATCATACCAACATTTCTAAACAAACAAACTAGGAAAATCACGCCGCATACGCTCTTCGGTTTCCCAAGTAGCATCACCAGGTGACATACCCCTCCAAAAGATTTTCAACAGACGTATTAATTTATTTCGTAGCTGCTTATCTTTCACATCTAAAATTCTCTCTGGTTCTGGCACATAAATCAAATTCTCTCTCAACTCAATCTCTTCAGGCTCAATCACATGCGAAGGATCTGGATGATACTTTTTGAGTTGGGACACGTGAAACACGTTATGCAAACTTGACAAGTGTGGTGGCAAGGCAACTCGATAAGCAACTGGTCCAATTCGCTCCAAAATCTCGTATGGACCTATAAATGGAGGAGTTAACTTTTTGGCTTTAATGGATCTACCAATACCAGTTACTGGTGAAACCTTAAGAAATACATGATCGCCCACTTCAAACTCCAAAGGTCTACGCCGCTTGTCCGCATAGCTCTTTTGTCTGCTCTGTGCGGTCAACAATTTTTGACGAATCATCTTGATATTCTTTGTAGTTTCATCCACCAAATCCGGTCCTATTACAGTCCGTTCACTCAACTCGACCCAGCAGAGTGGTGATCTACATCTTCTACCATACAATGCTTCAAAAGGAGCCATCTGAATACTTGAATGATAACTGTTATTATAAACAAACTCCGCCAAAGGTAGATGACTATCCTAACTACCAGGTAACTCAATAGCACAAGCACTTAACATATCCTCGAGTGTCTGAATAGTCCTTTCGGTTTGACCATCAGTCTGCGGATGATAAGCCGTACTGTACTTCAGCATAGTCCCCATAGCCTCCTGTAATGCCTTCCAAAAATTTGATGTGAACCTCGGATCACGGTCTGATACAATTTTCGTAGGCACACAATGTAATCTAACAATCTGATCTACATACAGCTTAGCCAATTTCTCCAAGTTATAACCAATATGGGTAGGAATGAAATGAGTTGATTTTGTCAGTCTATCTACAATGACCCATATGGCATTATGATGATTTGCAGTATATGGCAAACCTACAATGAAATCCATGGAAATGCTATAACACTTCCACTGAGGAATATCTAAAGGTTGAAGTAGTCCTGGAGGCTTCTTATGTTCGATCTTCACCTTTTGACAAGTCAAGCACTTTAGTACAAAGTGTGTCACATCGCGCTTCATCTTAGGCCACCAAAACCCTTGCTTCAGATCGCGATACATCTTAGTGATTCCCGAATGAATGGTGTATTTGGTTCGATGAGCTTCTTCAAGAATAGACTTCTTGATTTCCTCGTTGTCCGGCACACAAATCCTTTTCTTGTACCTTAATAAATCCTTTTCTCCGATTTCATAATCCAGAACTTTACCATTCTCCAACTCTTTTCTAATCTCAACTGGGCCATTCTCAAGTCACTATAAAAGTCATACTCCCCCAGTACTGTACTCATAATCGCATTTGATTTTTGCTCCAAGTACACCTCTGATAATCCTTCCAGGAGTTCATACTCAGCGACACACATATGAAACATGTGTACTGACTTCCTGCTTAAAGCATCTGTAACTACATTCGCCTTCCCTGGATGATATTTTAACTCAAAATCATAATCTTTCAAAAGCTCCATCCATCTTCGTTGTCTGTTGTTCAACTCCTTTTGATCCACAACATACTTCAAGCTTTTATGATCACTGAATATCTCAAATTGAGATCCATACAAGTAATGCCTCCATATCTTCAAAGCAAAAACCACAGCTG
>QFDD01007567.1:0-12829 GCA_006871305.1 Vachellia collinsii
TGGAAATGGAGTTCTTGGTTCTAAAATTGGATCAACTTGGAGGTGAAATTTTTGTAATAAACCTTCCAATTGATTTTACATGTGAGATGTTCAGTTTTGTGAATTGCTTATGTCTAATTAATTATGTTTTTAACTTAATTTTCATAGGTAGGTAAAATCATATCCCCTGAAGTATTTCTATTGAAATAGAGAGAGAGAGAGAGAGAGAAGGAGGCACATTTTTGTAGGACTTCTAGGAGTAGAGATTAAGTTTATTATTTGCTTATTCTTTTCCTGCCCTTATTCTGGATGATCTGGCAAAAGTCATAATCCATTATGCTTTGCAATTGCAATTTCTCTATTATGCTATCACATAATTTATTAATGGCACAATTTATATATATCTTATGTTATACTACCTCATATGTTTAATGTAAGAGCTAATTGGAGATTGTGGTTGATACTACATATAAGATTCAAATTCATTTTGTCTCTTAAATTTATAATGTTTTCTCTAAAGTATCCCATTGATTGCATCCATTAAGAGGTTTTGTCTAATGACAACCATAATGAAAATTGATATTTTAGAAAAATCAATTCATATTTCTTATAAATAATTAATTACCAATTTTCTTAATGTACCCAAATTATGTGTCTACCTTTTATATTAAGTACCATTTGTTTGGCTATATGGATTATGACTTTGTTTACATCCACGCGTTGATATAAAAAAAACTAATGTACTTGAATTTAGTATCAAAAAATTGCAGTGTATGAATTAAAAGTTATCTAGGAAATGATATTAAGTATTGTGTCTATTTGGATTAGTGGAAGAAAATACTTTTTCAATGTGATTTACAGTCTATGTGATAGTATGTTAAAAGGAGTTTTATCTCGATTTGTATAAAATTACTTTTTTAAAGCTCAGCCTAATGTTGATGTGTCCATACTAATAATCACAAGACATAATTCAAGGTAAAAACCCATTTCTCAGAGATATAAGGAATTAAATTGAGATAGGAAAATAATTTATATCACACCTGATATTTAATATAAGATCCAATTGACTAATTTGGAGGGATTAACAAAGGTAAATAAAATATTTAATTATAACACATGTTACTTGATCTTTCTAAAATACTTATGCATACTATTAGATTATATCAGTTTATAAGTTAGTCAAATTATTTTTAAAAAATGATAAATATAAATAATTTAAAGTAAGTTATTTAATTTTTTTTAATATCTTTAAATTAATCAATTGAGTCTTATATTAAGAATGATAGATTGTGATTTAAATTGTATCGATTGAACATAAGCAACACATTCACTACGACTAATTTTAGTTACAATGCCGTCTTTCAATGTAAGTTAAATAGAAAACCGATGTTATAAAAAAGATTATGGTATTTGTATAATAATATTAAAGTTGGGATAAGATTAGATATCGATAACTAACATTTGATGTTAACTAGAAAAAAATTATTGAAATTTACAAAGATCAAATTTTGGTTATCTAGATAACCAACGGTTGATATCAACAAAAAAATGGTGAAAAACCCCTAAAAAGTGACCTTGCTTAGTAAAAATACTCTTTTTTGAAAACAAAAAAAAAACAAATCGACATCTCAACGTAGTAAATTTTTGAAATTTTGCCTAGTTACGTTCCATGTTTTACAATTTACACGAGTATAAAGATAGAAATCGTTTGTGGTCCCTTACCACTGCCCCACCTTAAGTTGAAGGTGCATCCCTTCTCACCGGCCTTTTCCCACCCTTTTCAGCGATCTCCTCCTCCATTCACCATTACCGTTGCCATCGTTAATGTAATTATTCCAATTTTCTTTCACATTTTTAACATTTGTTAGTTTTCTTTTCAGATTTTTTTATTGGAAGCTGAATTCGATTATTTGGTAATATTTGTTTGAGTTTTAAACGTGATTTGACAATGTGTTGGTTGGTTTGATTGGTTAAAACCTTTGGATTATATTTTATGCGAAGTTGTCATATGGCAATGTGATTGGATTTATCTGTTTATAAGCATGCAAACATTACTTATTTGTAATGGAGATCATTGAAACAACTGTTGGAGCGTGAGAGTGTGATTATATTTCAAATGAATATGGTTTTAAATTTTTTATATGTTTATTTCAAAATTTTGGGCTATTTTATTTTAGCAGTGTGAAATATATTTGAACAAGAACTTTATTCATATAAGAACTTTGGTTAATAAGAAATTTGCCCACAAAGTTTCATGGTAAATAAACTTTGTTTGGGTTATCATTTTGAACTTGAATCTCTTACTATATAACGTTTTATTTATTGAATTATTGTTTCATTGTTGAGATTTTTTTTGCTTGGAATAATTTTTAATTGTTCTAATTGTCCTATATTATTGTTGGGTTTTGTTGTATTTCTTTGTATTGAAATGTTGGGCTGAAATTCATGGATATCTCTTATGTATGTATTTTAGCTCTTTTTAAATCATCATCATCTTATAGCATTGTCTTTGGATCTTGCTTTTGACTTTGATTTCCAAATTTTCATGCAATAATCACAATTAAGAAGTGTGTGCAAATCAATTTAAGCAAAGGAAATTATAAAACTATTACAATTTGGCCTTTTTAACGACTATTTCATAATTCCTTTGATTCAATTTATTAACAACTATTACAATTAGACCATATAGTTATAATAAAATATTTGAAATAGATATAAAAATATATAATAAATTAGGGATTCATCATCTTACCTCTTGATCACAAAGGTCTTAGCTAATTAATTAATTTGAGTTACGGTTGAGATTCACCACTGTAACTCAATTACTCATCCTAGAGTCTCCAACTTAGAAGAAAATAGTGTGGCTATGAAATCAGTAAACATTCATCGTTTCTTCCACCATAAATAATATCAACAGATTAATTTGAATTGTTTAAATGCAATTCAAAGTCTATCAATAAAAACCATACAAAAGGTAACTTAATCAATCTCAATAGCGTAGAAAAATTTCCAGCCACACACTAACCAATATGAACCTAGATTAGCAAAATACTACATCACCTCCTTAATATAAGATCTGATTGACATTTTTGGAGAGATTAACAAAACTAATACATTACTTTAAAGTATTTATATTTATCATTTTTCTCCAAATTAATTTGCTTGACTTATAAGTTGATATAAAATATATTGATACACAAGTAAATACTTTTAAGTATGTGGGAGGATATTTATCTTGACTAGCATGAAAGTACTTTCATAATACCATCCCAAACAGGCCCAAAAGTTCTCAAGTGATTTGATCTAAAGAAATATTCAAAACACACCGTTTCACCTCTCTCTCTAGTCCTTTATTGTCATTTTACCGAGTTGGTCCTTCTTTACCATTAATTTTGTTCCTTTAGGACACGATAGTTCCACTCTTTTACTATCATATGATTCTCTTGAGTGTCCTGTGGTCAAACCATAAAGTAACATAATATCATTAGCTAAGATAAGGAATTCTTGTAGAAATTATAAAAAGTGACTGAAACAATCTTTTTAATCATTAATTCTCATAATCACACTCCTAAACACAATTCATCACTAATTGACACACTTAAACTCCATTAATAGTGCCAAAAACCCAAGTTAAGAAGAGAAACCTGTATAAAAATAATAATATGTCAATATATCCAAACCTTGAGTTTGGTGGAAAGCTTTAGTTTCTTATAACACGAAGAACTAAAGTTCAAATCCCCGCTAGAAGAAATATTCATATTTAATACCCGATGTAACCTTCAGTAAGAGGCTTCTTGTACATAGCGGAAAAAAAAAATGCAAGTCCAAGATTGTCACAATGTTTGCAAAGCAAACCAACATTTTCAATAAAAAATGACAAATGAAGTTACCATGGTTGGGAGGCCACCATATTTGTACAAGCAAGTACTGTCAATCTTAACACATTCCCTAGTAGCTTGGCAATAGGCTCCTTTGTAGAAATTTAAAGGCAAATTAGATATTTGAATCCAAGCATGAATGAACACAAAGTGAACGACCTTAATCAGGGCTCCACCGTTCAAATGAAATTTTAAAGAGTAAAAGCTAGCAATGACAAAACTATCCCATAAGGTTTACCTCTCAAATTTCTTAAATATGGTTCCCTGAATTACAAAAGTAGATAACATTAAGAAAAACTAAGATAAAAAAGAAGTGCAATAAATATGTTGCATCACTCTTGACAATAATGTTAGTTCTGCTTTGTGTCTTCAAATTTCACAGCTTCTTTATAATTATTGACGTATAAGATTCAAATCAATATATGATGATATCAATGTCTTCTTGCCATTTTAAATTTTCATAAATGATAAAAATATTGAAGTTTTAAATAAGAAATTTATAATGGTTTAGAAAAAGCTAATATAGTTAATAATCTTATTATTATTAAAAAAATAGTTAATAATCTTATTATTTGTCTTTACTTTCCCACAATGAAATTTAAACTTCAATTAATACATGATTTTGAAAATTTTGAGAAAATAAATATGTGATAACCACCATTTTCTTATAGTTAAACAATACAAATAGATATAAGTCATTGAACCTAAAGTAAAACAACATTTATCAAAACAAATTGAAGCCCCCAAATATAGGTCAACAAACTAAGGCCCAAAATGATAAAGTAACAATTCTTTTCACCAAATAAAACATATATTTCCAAAAACAATCAATTCACTTGAAGATATATGGAAAAAACTAAAAGTTTAGATGGCCTTTAATTCAACATTCTCCTCCCATTGCAACAAATATTTACGAATTAAGAGCAATAATTGTTTGAAGAAATAAAAAAGTTATAAGAGCAAGAACACTTTACCTTTAAGGATATATAAAGCATGCCATTCGCTATCCTTCGTCTGAGCTAGATGAAGAGAATGTTTTCTCTACCATAACATGTTTTCTATACTTTTTTTGTAAAGTGGTAGGACAGTCCAACAAGGTAGATAACTAGCTAATATCATAGTGTTATTATATTCAACCATATAAGTTTACAAATGGACCAACTAAAAGTACCACACAAACTTGAAGTAGCTTTATATTTATTCAATTCAATCATCCAAAATTCAAATAGAAATAAGAAGGAAAAACTACAAAGAAGCAATTCATAATAATACAAAAAGAGTCATAGAAACATTAAATTATGTGAACTCACAATTCTAAAAGCCCATAGCAAAGTCTTTGTCCCGTCACTTTTCATTACTCTTTTATATTCATTGGAGATCATATCTAAACCTCTTAAATACCTTCCAATGTTTAGAATTAGTAAGCCAAGTGAAATTTAAAAACTTTTCTCGAATTACTATTTATTTTCACTGTTCACTTGGTAAAAATTCTGAAATTTAGACTAACTTTAAAAAATCATAACTAATTCTAGAGAATTCCAAATTAAGTGGTTCAAGTCTCCAATTGAAGCTTATAAAATCCTCTACATGGAAACAAATTCTCGTTTGGCCAAAATATGGCTCAATTGATACAGTTTATTGCATCAATTTGTACTATCATTTTTGGATTTTCCAGCATTTTTCCAGATTGTCTTCAAACTTTGAAAATACATAACTTTTTGTGTACACATCCAAATTAGGCAAACTATGGCTCATTTTAAAGCTTAGGATGTGTACTATTTAACTGGAAAGTTTCATAAAATTTGGATCTTGTTTGCCCAATTTTCAACTTAGTTTAACTTAAGGGTTTATTAAGGGTGTTGGACCCTTTTTCTACTTATCAACTTATTTACTTTAAATCATGGACATTCAACATATCCAAAATAATTATCCACACTCATATAATATGCCACATGCTAAAATTGCTAGTACATAAAATTATACATCACAACTGGGGTACTTAATTACAAATTTTATCTCATAAGCCCATTCCCATATTAACTTGAGCCATTCCTCCATTTTTAGGACTCCTCTTTGCCTTTGCCTTTACTTGAGCATAGACCTAGAGGTTTGTATTTTTGGGGAGAATGAGATTTCTTGGAAATCTCCGTAGCAAAGTGTACTAACAGGCATATTAATATGCATGATTATTACTATAACTATCCATGATTATGAGCATATCTTACTACATACTGCTAAACTGAACTAACATATGGCCAATGTAACACATAAACAAATATTTGCATGTCAATATCACATATCTTAAACAACTCATACAATCATGGAAAACAATCATATTAACAATCATAAGCATTATTAATGTAAGAGTTAGTACAGTTGCTACCAGGTATACTTGGATTAGCCTGTGCTTACTTTACTCTGAGCTCCTGAGTCTGGTAGACTCTCTTGATATCTTCCACGTATCTGGACTACTCCTTTCTTTCTTTCTTTCTTTCCTTTTTTTTTCCATCATTTCTCTCTTTTGTCTTTTTCCTCCTTTTTCTTTCTCTCTCTCTGTTTTTTTCCCCCTTCTCTTTCTTACGTTGCTTCCCTTTTTCTCTCTTTTCCTGTCCTTCCTTTTTCTCTTTCTTTCCTCTCTTTCCTTTTTCTCTTTCTTTCCTCTCTTCCTCTCCTTGGCGTGAATGTTGCCTTCCGATGGTCCATTATATAGCCAACGTTTTGGCTTAGCGAGCAAGTCGCTTGCCACGTGGAGGGACCACCTTCTTTCTCTCTCTGTTTTTTTTTTTTGAGCTCTTCCTTCTGGGTTCTACTGATATATGATAATACTATTTTTCACCAAAAAATTTTATTACATAAATATCACCCCTTTTTGTTCTTTCATATGGTATACTGATAATACCAATTGGATAACTCCAAGTCTTTTAAATTAATTATTTTCTTTTTCTCCTCTAATTTCCTTATGGAAATTCCTTTTGGAAATCCTTTGATCTCTTGATCAATCCATCAGCATAGGGAATTCATATAAGTCAAGAGGCACATGTCTAATTTTTCTCCATCTCAAACTCTTTCCGGAAGTACATTTTTGGGACTTTCCTGAGTTTTCCTTTTTCTGAGCTTTCTTGCACTTTTCATTTTCTTACAGGAAAACTACTTTGAATTTAAGTTTGAAACCATTTTTATAAATTCACATAATCCTCAAGCTATTTTTCCCCACTTCTGTCATAATTATTTGAGGCCTCTAGATATTTTAAATAATTATATTTGGCTCAAAATCCCATAATTAGCCAAATATTAATTAATTACTAAAAATCCATTTTAAGGTTATTTCTGCTCATTTAACCTCAATCTTGCCTCAAATATATTTCAGGGGATTATTCTGCACATTTCTGTGCCTTGGGCAATTTTCTTGATATTTTAGGCAAAATTAACAAAATGCAATAACTTTCTCAAAATTCCCATCTTATCCTTACTTAATGGCCATGCAACTTTCATCAAAATTACCACCATATCCTTACTTGGAGACCAATTTTCAGTTACTTGGTGGCCAAATAACTCCTTTTCTGGTCTTTTAACCTTTTGGTTACAATAAGCTATCTCTAACTTTTCTGGGGAATAATTTTATAATTTTCTATAATTTCTAAACTATTTATCCTTGCTTTGAAATCATATATATGAGGCATCTGGGTATTTTAAATAATTATATTTAATTATTTATTTATTAAATATCTGAATATTAAATAACCTTTAAAATTCCCATAAAGGTTATTCTTGTCATTCTGACATGAACCGAGCCTTAATTAATGATCAGTGGATTTTTCTCTATCTTTTGGGACTCTGTACAATTTTTTAATATTTTGGTCAAACTTTGACCAAAATGCCCTTTGACTTTTCATTAATTACCACAATGCCCTTGAATTTCATAAATGGCAATTTGGTACCTCAATTTCAATATTTCCGCTTTAGTCCCATTTTAAAAATGACTCTTCGGTCCTTGAATCTTCAAAGTGACACTTTAGTCCCTTACTTTTCAAAATGACCATTTTGCCTTTATTTTTTCTATGATTGGCAAGGGGCACTTTTACTCTTTCAGACCCTTAATTAATCATTAATCACTTGTTTAGCCTTTTTATCCAGTTATTGAAAACCTGGATATTACAGTCTTCACTAAGAGGATTGGGATTTCAACCATGAGATATTCAGCCACCTGCAGATTTTTGGGAAAAGAATCATTGCAAATTATTGAATTTATGATCCATTTGAAATTGAACAAGCCCACTGGGTCATTTTTTTTTTGTTACACTACATATAGCATAGTATATCAAATGATAATCAATCTAATGAAGATTTATATATACCTATTCAGGTTTTGAATCTCCTTTTCACCTGTGCCTTGAAGATTGCCAAGTAAACATAAATCCAATCATACATGTTGGCAAAGAATTGAAAATAAGCAGCTCTCCATGAACTTTTAAGGATTAATGTTCCACAAACTCCCCAAAATCCAACAAGGAATCCTAAAGTCATGCTAATGTAGAATCCAAAAGTTATGAGCCCACCTTCTTCATTCTTGTGATTTTGATCAAAGTTATAATTTCTCAAGCATCTTTTTGTGAGTGGCTCGCCACAAAGTCCATTGTTTCCTATGTAACTGGAAGGACCAAATGTCTGAAGTTATGTTGTCTGTGGAATTTCTCCTAATAAGTTGTTGAAAGACAAGTTCAAGAAACTCAACGCTAAGAAGCTTATTGGAATTCCACCAAAAAGAGAGTTTCTTGACAAATCAAGTGATTCCAACATTCTCATTTGACCCATGTTTTTGGGAATGAATCCTATGAGATTGTTTCTTGATAGATTCAAGGATGCCAAAGCCACAAGTGATGTTAAGTTGCTGGGAATTTCTCCTGTCAGGTGATTTCCATAGAGATTGATGGTTGTCATTAGCCCAAGATTCTTGTCATAATTAACATCTTCCCCTTTCCAATTTAACATAGCATTGTCTAAGTAAATTGCCTCCTGAGATCCCACTATAATTGTTTCATAAGAAATTGTATGCCTTGGAAATGTTAAATTTGACAAAGCACTCAAGTTATCGAGGCAATGGGGTATTGTCCCAGAAATTTTGTTTTGAGAAAGATCTAAAATTTGAAGAAGTGATAACTTGAATAAACTTGTAGGTATGTTTCCATGAAACTTGTTTGCTTGGAGACGCAAAACAATCAAATTTGGCAAGTAATTACCAAGCCATGTTGGCAACTCTCCATGCAAATTATTCTGTCCAAAATCAATTAACTTCAAATACAAAGAATGCCTTAAAGATGGTACCTCTCCAGAGAAGTTATTGTTATTTAAATGGATAGTTTCAATTTTCTTCAAAGTTCTAATTGAATATGGTATCATCCCTGAGAAATTATTGTTTGCCAATACCAAAGCTTCCAAGTTCAAAAATTGCCCCCAACAGCGAGGAAGTTTTCCTAACAGCAAATTACTTGACATGTCAAGATAATATAATTGAGATTTTAATGTTGCACATAAAGAAGATATGGATCCTGAGAACTTATTATTTGAGAGAAGCAAGGATTCTACATCTGGTGAAAAATGTGGGATGGGACCTGACAAACTGTTGAAACTAAAATTCCAAACATACCCAGATTTAGGCAACGATCTTGGCAATTCTCCATAGATTTTGTTATGGGAAATATTCAAAAATGAAAATCTTGGGAATAACCATATCCATTCAGGAATTGAATCCAAAATTGAACCAAAAGAAATGTCCAATTCTACAAGCTCCTTTTGATGTTCGAGCCACGTTGGAAAGCCCATGCTGAAATTGCAAGACCTTGCAAAAAATCTTTTCAATTGGAAAGGTGGAACCCATTTTGAACTAACTTTGAATGAAAGAAAATTATTAGAGACATCCAAAAATTTTAGGTTGGGTAAAGTTGATAGATGCACTTCACTAATCATGCCATTTAACTTATTGTCAGACACATACAACCATTCCAATGATAAAAGTTCATGAAGCTTTGGGAATGGCCCACTAAAATTGTTATGACTTCTATCCAAAATTGAAAGATGAGACAAGTGCCCAAGTGATTGTGGAATCGATCCGTTAAGACTTGTATTATAAAGGTGTAGTGACACCAAGGATGAGAATTTAAAAAAATCAGGAAATGGCCCACTATGGAATGGGTTACTTGTGAAATCCAATGTCTCTATACTATGTTGGGCACAATGCAACTGCGGTATCAAATCACTTAATGGACCAAGCAAGTTGTTGTAAGGTAAATACAACTTACGTAGTTGACATAAATTAGAGATGACTTTCCATATGTCATTGTCAAGATTATTTCTGGAAAGATATAAACTTTCAAGAGAAGTGGCATTTTTAAAGGCATCTGAAGCAACAATTTGTATGGATGTTGATGAGAGATGTAGACTTTTAAGAGAATTCATATTTGAAAATATGCCAGCAGGAATATGTTGGAAAGTATTTCCAGAGAGATCAATTTCTAAAAAGGTTTTGCTAATATTAGACACCCAATATAAGATTGAAGTGTTAAAGTCATTATATGCAAGGCTCAGGCTTGTAAGAGAAGTGGAATAATTATTGTGGACAAAAGATGTAGGATTGACTTGAGGTAGAGCACATTCATCTAAGTTAAGCTTAGATAGAGAGGACATTTTGGCCAATGATGATTGCCAATCAATAGCTTGACTTAGATTAACTTGGGACAAGTCAAGATGCCGCAAAGAATAGAGGTGGGAAATCCACTTGAGATCATTAGCAATCAAATCATCATTTCCACTGAGGTCAAAAGTTTCTAAATCTGATAAATTCCCTAGTTGAAGAGAAATAATACCAATAAGATCTGCATTTGAAAGTATCAACTTTCTTAATGATGGAGGAGCTTTTCTTGATAAAAATGATTGCCAATCAATAGCTTGACGTAGATTAACCCGAGACAAATCAAGATGCCTCAAAGAAGAAAGGTTAGAAACCCACCCAAGGTCATTTACAATCAAATCATCATTATGCCCAAGGTCTAGAGTTTGAAGGTTAGATAGATTCTGGAATTCATGTGGAATAATACCTCCAAGATCAGCATCCGAAAGTATCAACTCTCTTAGTTGATTAAGACAACCAATGCATTTTGGAATTTGGTTTCCTCCAAAATAGCTAAAGCTGAGGTTCAAGAGAGTTAGATGGTGCAAATCACATAGTGAAGAACCGATTTTACCTTCTAAGTATCTTGAATCATTAGATGGAACTTGCAACTTGGTGACATGGCCTGTCAAATAATTGCAAGAAATTCCATTCCACTCGCAACAATCAACTTCATGTTTCCATGAGGAAAGAATTCTTGAATCATCAATGAAATCATCCTTCAACTTCAGAAGAGCTCGCTTATCTGTTTCAATGCAACTCTTCATGATGGAATTTCCTGCACATGTAAAGACGCATAAGGTTGCAACCAAGAAATATATCTTGAAATTATGGCTAAACATGTTGATCACCAGGCTTGTGATTCTTTTGGATGATAAAACTAAAAGGATAGGTATTATGTCTCATTAAGTGATTGCTAGCCCTTTAATAGACAAATGATTTTCAAACTTTTCCAACTAGTACTTTTTCCCACTTGCATCCATAACAACAATTTCATGTGATTATGACAAATGACACTTTCATTGTTACGTTTATCATACGTCAAGGACTTATGGTAGACTTTAAAGTCCACCAAACATATTTATACAAAATATGTATTTATTGATACTATTAAAAATCTATGTTTGAAAGATCGAATAATAAAAATATTTATGTTTACTTTGATAACCTAAAACGCACTGCACTAGCTGAATATGATGTCCATCCACATTCACAAATTACACTCCATTTCATTATCGATAGTTTAAAAAATTACATCATTCACATTAAAATATGCATGGATTTGATAAAGGTTGTAGGATTCTGTATTCAAATTAAAATTTAATAGGTATATAATTTGAAGTGATCATTATAATAAAGTGCAGTAGAGTGAACTAAGTACAATATTTAGATAATTGATGGGCAACTTTTCTATAAGGAATTATTATGAAGTCCTAATAAAAAATTTTAATAAATTAATAACAACTGAGTAGTATACAGTAACAAATTTTAAATACTAGAAATGATAATAGGTTTAGGGAAAATGACAAAAAAATGATAAGTGAATTAAAGAAACCCAAAAAGCTACCCTAAACTTCCAAAAGAACAAATTGCTGCTAAGCAGCAATTTGGGTTTTTGAATTTTATGGGAAATGATGAAAATATCCTTTAAATGAAACTAATCTTTCTCTCTCTCTGTCTGTCTTCAAATTCTCCCTCTTTCTTGTCTCTCTATCCGTTTCATCTGCTTTCACAAACACAGCTTCTTAAATCTGCTCTCTCTCTCTCTCTCTCTCTGCAAGGAAAAGCCCAGCGACGCTTGTTTCTCTCCCTCTTTCGTTTCATTAGCGGCTCACTATCTAAACCCCATCTTACAATACCTTTGTTAATCTTTCATCTCTTCCATTAATCTTTCTTATTTACTGTTTTGATTTTTCAATGTGCTGCTCTATCCCCTCTTTCCTATTGAAATAAGTAACTATATCAAAAGAATGGTTATACACTTTAGCTAATAAAATGTGCTGCTCTTTAAAATTCCCCATTTTTCATTTCTTGGTGTGAATCCCATTTCCATCTCTTCTTTGGAAAGGTTGGTTTGTTTATACTGTCAATTTTCGAGCTTGGGAACAGGAACTTAACATTGGTATTGACAAATGGACTGAAGTTATTGATAACACATGAACTCATGCCCCTGATTCTATTGTCTGCTACGTTGACAACAACGAATAGGGTTTTGACAACTATAATATAGCTAATAACAACTAAGAATATGGCATTGACAACTCCAACATACAAGGTTCCTCAAGCCATTGACAACACGTGAACTCAT
>QFDD01007568.1:0-11198 GCA_006871305.1 Vachellia collinsii
TAAAAGTGATTTTGAAAGGCAACACAAACAAACCTTTAAGAAGTAAAATCCCATATTCTAAAAATCAGACCGATAGATTCAGCTTAAAAAACTGTATATTTCATTTCGTTTTTCAATATTCTTTAGCCTTCAAAGATTTTTTTATAAATAAACCAGTTTAACCACCAGGTTGATTGGTTCAATATCGGTTCGAATCGGTTTCCGTTCTAAACCAGTCAATTTAATCCAATTTTTTTACACTAGTCATTAGCTTTTATAATTATTTTTCCTAAACTAGTGATAGTTAAAACAGAATTAATAAATTATCAGCCACTTGATCACTTTCCTATTATCTTTTACCGCCTTAACAAGAGGAGGCGGGGGCGGCGACAACCGAAGGGCACGGGGCACCTACAACCTCTCTAGCATCCTACCGAGGTAGCAGAAGTCGGGTCGGACACTCCTGTCGGCAGGCTCTTGCAGTGATGTGTCCTTTTATTTGTCTTCTTAAGTAGGCAGAAATAAAACAGTAAGGCAAAAAACAAAAGTATATCAAAAAATTAACTTGGCTCGTGGAAAAGAGAACCTTTACACTATAAATATAAAGTATTATTTAACCGGTTCTCTTAAAAAGATTAAGAACATATTTAGAAACAGCTTTTATAAAGTAATTGTTTACGAATATTTGATTCAACCCCGTCGCGGCATTCCAATCCCTTTATCGCGATACAAGTGTGTCTGGTTGACATAACAATAAGTGGCAAACGAGCCCCTTCACAATTTTATTCCATCATTTGAATGCAACATACTAAACGAGACCCCAATTGCGTGATGCTACAATCAACCCATTGCAAGACTAAAGGGGTTCGCAATTGAGCCGAACAGCCCTTGGTTTATTCAAATGTCAGTGGCGCCACTGAACAAAACCCGATTACCAAATACCCTTTCACGTATTTTAGCAACACATCCCAATTCATGTTTTACGACACAAATTGTGGACGTTACTTCAATCTCATACCGTAAAAGCTGCGAGGGAATAGGTAGATTGCTTGAGGTTGAGGATATCTCACAAGGATCATCAAAATTGACGAAGCTAGGATTTACAACTCTGGAAGAGAGATTATGCAATACATAAATAAAATATAGCTACATAACTTACATGTCAAACATTAAACAATCGAGTTGTCAACAATTTACAATACACGGGCATCACCAAATCCACCAAGGGTGCCTTTAAATCGAAGCATGTTGACGAGGCAAACATTTTTTCTGCAAGATCCAAATCAAGAAGTTGACAAGCTGCTAAATATACGCCTCAAACTGGAACAAGATGCTCGTAAGCTACCCATGTTCATTGAGCTTATCTGCAAGGCATCATAAAGCAAACCACAAATTAATTCGAGGACACAATAGAAGATGAACTGAGAGATCAAATCCAGTATCGTGGAACAAAATGTTTGTTAGTCGCCCAAAATTACTAGGCATCGGACCACACAGTACTGATGCAATATATAATGAGATAGGCAGTTATTCTCACCCTTGGACAACACCGAACGTCAAGAGTCTCCAGCATGGTGCATTTTGATATTGCAGCTACAACAGCTTCCCCGACAATGTTGCAGGACTGAAAACCCCAAGCAGTAGTACAAAAAATTGAAGGGGAAAATGTCAGGATTCAATCTAGAATGATAAAAGCAGGGTAGTCGCTAGATGCTATCCACACAACACACAAAAGAGACCACGGATATCACGGGAAGAATCACAAAAACTAAACCAAATTAACGATTGCCAATATCCTTTAGTAAATAAACATTCAGATATTGTATTCCTCAAAAAGGACGAAATTCCAAAGTGACAATTTATTTTTTAAAAAAAAATCTGTCAAAAACATGAACAATCCATCAAATGAAATCACTTAAATTTATGTAAAACTTAAAAGATGCCCAACAATCCAAACAAAAAGAATGGAGCAAGCTTCTGAGTTCTGACAAATTCCATAATAAGGTGCTAAACTTTACATGCCCAACATTTGAATAAATTTCGATGACAAAGATGACAGATAATAACAGCAGTAATACGAAAAGACTAAAAGGCATAATCCTCAATATATTCAACTTGAAAAATCTATTTAGAAGAATCAAAAGGAATAAAACCAAAAGCAGCAAATTTTATGTGGGCAATTCAACTGAAATATAAAATCATGTATGCATCAATACATTAACATGGAAGAGCAAGACTGGTACCTGAAGAAACAGACTGCTCAATCTTGGACACTGTAGCTTCAAAGTTTCCAAAGATGAACAGTTGCTGAATAGAGAAGTTAAAAGTCATTGCATGTGATATGAGAAGAATACGACCAACCATTCAATATTTTTAAGAAAGATAGCCATACCTCAAGTTAAGAAAACATAGGTTCCGGCATTCAATATCAACCTCCTTCAAGTTCACCGACAAAGAAAGGTTTAAATATAATAAATGGTAACAATGTGCCAAAGGTGGAATGAGAACTTTCCTAATATTTGGACATCCCACACAATTGAGGTTCTGCAGTAAACGGCTCGGTTGCTCACTTGAGTCATGGACATCCTCATGTGAGATCATACAAGAGATGTTTACAGCAGGCAACTCAGTGATCTGTCCACAACTATAACCCCAATTCAAATCATGCATATTCACGCAGCCATTCAGGCTCACATGTGTGAGGTGTGTGCAGCATGCAAGAAGCTCCTCTATGGCAGACTGACATAAAGTTCCATATGACAAGTCCAACTCCTGAAGTGCTGGTAAAGCACCTCCTTTGTAAAGAGGCTCAAGTGACGAGTCAGTGAGATACTTGCATGCCTGTAACTTCAATACCTTCAAGGAACAACAGTAATATTGTCAGAAAAGATGAAGTGAAAAGCAAAGTTACGAAGGTCACAGATCATTGCATGTTCCATAGTTTGGGGACAAGTTAAGAGCTGTAAAATAAGCATACCATGCTCAATTATACACAAAAATATAAGCAGGCGGGAAAAATAAAAAATACACAAATTATATTTAAACAACAAAAAGAAATTAACACTTTGTTTGGAGTCAAATAAAACTGAAGAAACTAAATAGAGAAGTGGTATTAATACCTATATAAATGCAATAAAGAAAATGCATCAAGGCACAAATTTCTCCCCTGCCAAATGGGGAGAATTGAACAGGATATTTTATTCTAGCATAATTAACCCATAGAAAATCCTATTGAGAAAAATGTTTGTGAATTTAATTTTTATCAAATAAAGAATTGTCGTCTTCCTAGTTTCTTTCCTCTTTTTTTATCTCATCCAAAGAAATAAAAACAGAACCCTATTCATTTCACTTTCATGCTACATTGGGCATATGCTTTACACAGACTTTTAAGGGAAGTTGTAGTATTCATAAATGAGGAATGATGCATATTTCTACAGAATTTACATTTACAAATAGATATAAAGATTTCTCCAAAAAAAAAAGTCAACAGATAAAATAAAGCCAGTTCAGCCAAATAATTTTTATTCTAGAATGCCTTTTTTCCTTTGGGAGTTTCAGTCTTCCTTTTTTTTTTTTCCTTATCTTTTTTAAGGGAGGTTTCAACAGTAAGCACGTGAATCTCTATGGTAGTTCTTGCCTTCAATTGTGCACAAGACTCAAAAACAGGCTCCAAGTTCGTCAAGAAAGTATAAGATAAATCAAGAACAGTAAGATTTGGAAGCCAGTGCAGAGAACAAAGTCCATCTGAACCAACTGATGGGCATGACATCAATATCAATGACTCTATCAGTGGGCATGAGGCAGTTGTTGCAGATAAGCAGTCATCCATTAGTTGGCTGTACAACCAAACAGTAAATGTTAGTTTGCATACAAGGAGGATAATTGAAGTAAAAATTAGTGCCACATAACCTGCAAAAGGAAGCATCTAGAGATATCAACAGGGGACAATTAATAGATGCTTCAGAAAGTACGCCACATCCTTTCAATTCAAGTGAGATCATATTTGGTGCCTCAATGTTGAGTGTGTTTAATTTTGGACATATTCCTAAATTAAGAGATCGAAGACCAACCTGAGAAGCAGGAGAAAAAAATGCACTTAGTCTTTCACTACTGCAGATTACACTACCATACATTAATTGATTGTTATACAATAGTATCCCTGTAGCCCCCTCCCAAGCCTTTAGAAACGAACATCAGATATCTCCCATACCACACTGTAAACTTGCGTTGAGACAAAGTAGAAATAAAGCAAACAAGCAGGGAGCTTCATACAAGTTATATCTCATACATGCAAATTAAATATTTAGCCTCTTTTTCTAATAATAGACAATCAAAACAATCGGACAAAGAATGCGATAGCTTGTTATAAAAAACAGAATTTAAAGCAATTCACGAAAATATATCACTTACAGGACTAAACGATGCCTTTTCCAAATGATCACAGCCATCCAAATTAACTTTCTCAAGATTTGGGCAAGAGAGCTCAAGAGTACTGATTGCCCGGCAACCAACAAGGGAAAGACTGACTAAAGAGGTACTGACAAATCCCACTGATGTCAAGCTCTAAATCCATCAAAACACTAAGTTTGAGACAAAAATACAAAATAATAATCATAGTAATTAGACATTTCAATAATAAAATCATCAATCGAAATTCAACACCAAATGTCTCACAAGCACAATGGTGAAAAAAGTTGAGAAATAAAATCTACCATAAGCACTTTCCATGTGTGGAAAACAGTTACATAAATCCCAAAGAGGCTTCAAAATTGACTCATCAATTAGGGAAAAGAAAAGCTGAGAGGTTTAAAAGGAAAATTCCCTCTATGTTTCAGTAAGAACCCTCTTAAATGTAGTAGTGCATAACACTGACTCTTACAGGACGCAAACAACTATAGGACTTTCTGAGAGTTTCTTAAACAGCAACTCCATTTGGAGGATGTTGATGGCCCCAGTCCAGTGAAACTGAAACTTATCCAAGATAAATATTACTGATTAAAAAATCACAAGGGGAAACTCAAAAGGTCAAATTGAAAACAAAAGATCCCAAATGGCACAATTACTCGATAATTTGACTAAAACAAGGAGAATCTTTTGAAAGTTAAAATCCACCATCTGGTGAAAGGTTTGTGATGTCTATTTATGACTACACAAAGCCCGTGCAGCTCAAGCATGAGCAAATTTCAGTAAGCAGCAAAGCAAATGAGATCAAATAGACTTGTTAACATACCTCACAGTTATCAAGAACTAAAGAATTCAACATAGGGCATCCACCACCATCACTAAAAACTTGGCATATAGAGTTTGTTAAAGATTCACACTCAGAGAGGTCCACCTCTTCTAAAGATTGGCATTGCAGAGCTAGTGTGGTTAAGCTTTCCTGCTTTTGTAATGCTAATTTCTGCATTGCCACAATCAGCCATTCAAAATCCATACATGCATCAGCATGGCAAAAAAATGACAGACTAAATAACATACTCGAAGTGAATTTGACATTATGTTGATGCGGTGGAGCACAGGGCAATTAGAGACTTGTATAGAAGATAGCATCATGGTTCTCAAGTCCAAATCAGCAAATCTGTAGAGGAAGACAACCCAACAAAAGATGTTAGAAAATATATAATCCAAAATCAGGTAATCACGTGAAAATAAGCATCCAGTGAACGAAGGGGAAAAAAGAAAGGCCAAAGCACAGAAAAATTTTCTGGAGATGAAGGAAAATGGGGCAAAAGCATACTTGCGGCAATGAACCAATCTGATATTCTGCAAACGAGGAAGATTCAGAGACACAGAAGTCAATAGGCTGCAATTGTCAAGCTCCAAAACCTGCAGTGCCAGTAAGATCAATGCCCAAGAGTTCAGACATATTGTCACATATGGAATGATTAGCATAAACAGAAAAAGGTTTGATACCCAAGTGAAAGAGGTTTGATATCAATTCAAAACTGGTTCTAACATTTAAACCTGATACCCTGTGTCACACAGATAACATCAATATCCAGGTCATATATTCCATACCTCCAACATGTAACTATAAGCTATTGCAGCCATTGAGGCAGAAGTGATGCCCTCACAGCTGTGAATCTTGAGCTGTGTCAACATTGGCAGTCGAACAGACTTCAAAGAGAAACAAATAAGCACATCAAACAAAGACAAATCCAAACTATATACAGCCTAAGATTATTACAAATTCTAAACCTACCTCCAAAGATATGTTTGGACAGTAGGACGCATCAAGAATACTAAGATTAGCACAATTCTGAGCTATTTCCCTCAGCGTTTCATCACTGACACATGAACAGTTCGACATGTCTAGAGACACTAACTGAGGACATGAAGTTGCAGCGGAGCGAATAACAGCATCTGGAAGTTTGTGACAAGATCCTATGTCAAGCTCACGCAACAGGGGACAATTAACCACGGCCTGGGCCATGCTACTGCGCTTCAATGACATAGTTTCAAGCAGAGGGCACCTGGGAAAGATAGATTATCAAAAGTTAGCTCATGGCCAAGCAATTGACTGAGTTTAAGCCACACTTCAGATCTTCTCACCTGACTAATATACGCATTACACGGCATTTTGTTAATTGAAGATGACACAATCCATCATGGTAAATAGATATTTCTTGTATACCATTGCCAAGTGTAGCATCATTGATTTTTAATTTTTTCAGCATAGTACAGTCAGCTAAAGCATGGAAAAAGTTATCCAATATTTGTCCTCTTCCCAACGTCAAAACCTCAAGATTTCTGAAAATGATGGCAACAAATCAGCCAGGCACAGATCACTTTATTAATTTTCACCAAATAAATATCACAGATAATCACTTACCTTAATGAATAGATAGCCTTCATAACAAGCATATGCATAGCAGGACCAGAAATGCTCAATGCTGTGGCATTTGGATAACGGTTACACATGTCCTCAACTGTAAATCCATATAAAGCTTTGAATAAGCACACTAATCCCAAAAAGAGGCACAGCCAAAGTACGCACACCATACAAAATTTCTTTTACAATAAAATAAAATTTCAACAAAAAATTATCACAACATAGGTGTATTCAGGCTCACATTGCTGTGCAGATATATTCCGGTCTTCAAAATTTAAAAACTTCCAGAAGTCTTCATGAGCACTAGCAGCACGCCATTGCCTACAGACTCTAGCAGCTTTGCAGAGATTGGGATGATCCAAGAATGAAAACACCTGAGAGCCAGGGTAAAGAAATGTGGACGTAATAGATAGATTAAAGACGATGTAGGTTTAGATTCCATTGGCTCCATATTAAAAGAATATCAATTCCTGTTAACCTAGAAATCACAACATAAAGGTAATTCTGTTCCTCTAGCATACCATATGCAGCAAGTCATCCGTAAGATCCATTCTGGCCTCTAGATCATCTAATTTTGTGATGTCATCATCATTTCCTTCACTGTCATTCACAAGGCTAGAACCCAAGTTATTCTCCTTACCGTTATTCATCAATGCAAAAGCATCATAACATGGGTCATTATTATATCGAAGAGATGATCCTGGGATATTATCAAAATCTCCATACTCAATAGATGTATTTGATTTCCCAGAATTAGAAGATGTTGAAGTTGCAAATTGACATTTACTGCAAAACAGTCATTATCATCAGTTACAGGATATGTCTCAGTGAGGTGCGCAAGTTTCCATGTCAGACATGAATAGCATTTCTAATTAAATATTGCAAGCCCCAAATATTTCCAAAAGAATATAGTAAATCCCTGGCTAAAGTTGCCTAGCCAGAGTACATCGCTTGAGGATTCTTCCAATGTCAAGTGCAAATAATAATGACACACAGAAATTGCATTAAGGAGCCAGAAAGTCCACGTCTTACTAGAGTGTCCGTGTAGGAGGCATCGAAGTATCGTGTTAAAAAAATTAAACCAAAAATTTAAAAGTGGAGGGGAAAAGGCAACCCCATTTTCAGCCAACGTCCGTCATGAAGTAAAGATCTGATCAGTACGCTGAGTATAGGGTAGTTTACAAGGAAACAGAGAAATAATAAAAACAAAGATTCCAGTAAGCCTCCAAAAATCCTTTGCAAACGATGGGAGAAACAAAGGTGTCGACAAATAAAAAAAAACATATATCTGTAATTTCAGAAACTCCCTTTAACACCCCTAAAGTTGACATAAAGGACATGGTTTCCACAATTGCCATGCATGATTCTACTCCAATATTTTATTTTTCAAAAAAAATAAATAAATGGTACATATAATAGATATATACATGCCAAGTTATAACAAGAAAAAGTATCCAAGATGGAACTCCTTTGTGCGCAATTAACACAACAACAACAAAAACAGAACTCTAGTTACCCAAAAAAAAAACAGAACTCTAAAACAAATCTGTCGCCAGCGATGAGCTATTGCATTCACCGTGCACCAAAAGTCGTCTTCTTCTTCTTGTTGGTTCTTTTTATTATACCAGTAACGAATCTAAAAGAACCCTCAGTCCCCTAGACCTCGTTCTCCACGTTACATTGTAGTTTGAGCAAGAAACCAGGCCAACTTAATTTTGTTGGTAATCGGATCAAACGCGTGAATATAACCATTAGTGTGTCAAACAAGCAACTCTAAGTACGAAGATGATTTCAATCTCGGGATAGAGCATTATAGTAAAAGGAAACTACTTTCAGATTGTTTCAAATAAAAATGATAGCGAAAGCCAATGTTCCGCATTAAGAGTAAAGTTTAGGTAATATATGTGCGTTTGAACTTTGAAACTCACTCAAAAAAGGAGTGAAATTTAGCGCGCTTGTGGTGATAATCGCGACTATCCTCCAAGCCATTCTCCAAACCAGCGGGAACAACAGCCGCAGCCGAACTACTCTCTCCCTCGGACGGCGCGTTCGACCATGAAGCAAAGCCACCCACCCGCACGGCCATAACCATCTCCTCAAACACCCTGAATTGCTCGTCGGTCTCACGGTCAATCAACTCAGCAGCTAAATGCGCATCACTTCCGACTAAAGACTGCGCATCATTTACGACATCGTCATCAGATAGACCATCATTTCTGAATAAGCGCCCCTCCTCCATTGAGTTTGGACGATTGTCTCCCTCTCTCATCACCTCGTCTTCTACTTCGTTAAAGTGTAAATTGCACCCAAAACTTCATGCACTCGGCGTCCGGAACTGATAACTTCAAGAACCCCGCGCATCGATCTAACACATTTCTAGCAAAATTTCAAGCACTGAGACCCGTTCTCTGGAAACCCTAATGCCAAATGCGCTTTTCAGAATTCGAAACGGAGACGCAGAGATCAAATTTCAGAGCGTGTGTGAATGGTGCGGAAGAGAGGGATGGGTAACGATCTGGAGGGGTGGGGGGAGCGCGGCCTGAACGGATCTGATCGGATCTTGGGAGCTGCTTTCTTTAGATGTTTTTCCTGGTTGCTGGGTATCTCTGAGGAATGGAAATTCGTACTCTTGTTGCGGAAATTGTAGGAAGTGGAGGGTTCCGAGAAGACGACGACGACGTTTTGGAGGTAATTTTTTTAAAATTCATAATTATCCTTTTTTGTTATGATCCCGGACTGCATTTTGAAGCTAGCTGAGTGGGTTCCCAAACTTTCCTGTCACTTTCCAAAGATGATGTCTTGAATGAACGTTGTGAGCAAAAGATTTTCTCTGTGGATGTAAAAAATCTGGATATTTCTGATTCAATGTCATCCATTTGTTTATACTATATTAAACATTAAATGTGTCGGAGAATAATCAACTTATACTATTCATATTCCCCTCAAAAAAAACTTGTACTGTTCATCCGTAACACTTGGGGTAATTTCCTCAATTACTGAATTACCCGTAAGAAGACAACCTTTATCATTTCTTCGAACCCGCACCGAAAAGCTTAGGGACATGTCCAGACCAAATCAGTCAGCCGCTATCATTAAGAGCTCCAAGCTTTGCCCCAAAATCAATGCCCAGTTTATATACATACGCACACGAAAGAAACTTACCGAAAGTTCAAATATTAATTTATTTTCCAGCTTCACAAAGAATATGATGAAATATAAAATATAAATAGAGCAAACCATGTTCCCCAGTGAGGGAAAAAAAAATTATACGGGATTGGAAGCATGGAGTCGTAGATAATGGGGAAGTAATAATTAATTAATATTCGTGTTTGGTAGGTATAAAAATGGTGGCGTGAAGGACGAGGGGCGGGCAAAAATGTGCAGAGTGAGCAGTGGATTGCGCAGCAGAGCTGTAGAGGGGTGGCAGGTCTCTTTCTTGCTCTTTACCCGTGTGCTCTCTTTGTATTGGACATCGCCAGCAATTTTATTCGCTTTGCAGACAAACTCCATCACGCGCCCTCTTCAATCTCCCCCGTACACGTGGCTCCCTCTTGCATCACCCTTTATTTTCACTCTCCAATAAAGCCCATTCCAGGCCCAATTAAACAAAAGCCTGCCGCAATCAACAGTGTCCATGTGGGTGGAAACTGTTTTTTCAACGTAATTTATAAATCATGAAATAAGTACATGAAAATAGTTTTATCATTAAACATGTGTTTCAAATACTCAGGGGTGTGGGGTGTTGGAAGAACGTGTGCAGCAACCTTAGTACGGGATGAGAAAGAAACAAGAAAGGAGCGGAATGATTTAGTTCAGTTTGTGGGGCCACCTGAGTTAGAAACAAGGGTGAGGAATTGATTAGGTAGATTAAAGAGAGGGTTGCTGGATGGGAGTAGGTGGGCCCAGGAAAGGAGTCTTGGCAAAGGAAGACAGTCTCCCTATTCTTGCGTTGATTTGGTCAGCCAGCAGTGACCGACCGCTGACTTCGCCAGTTAGATGGTAAATTTCATTTCTTCTTAGTTTCTACCGATTTCAAATTTCATTGTAACTGGAACCAAACCAACAGTGACCGGCGAAGTAACGAGGAGCATACTTTTGTTAGGAAGGCTCACTATAATGTTGGCTGGCTCACATGTCAAGCGGTGGCCATTGCTTGTCACCCTTCTGTCCTATCATGGCGCGCGGTGCTTCACGGCAAGGACCATTCTATATTGGAGGGGTACATGTAGATCTGCTGCAAGGGGCTTGATTTGCCTTTATCTGTGAGGGTGTTAATTGGAGTTGGCTGGGGGTTCAGAGGGAACCTCGTTGATTTTGTCGTTGGTTGTCTATAAGTGGAAAAAATAGGATGGGCCACGGGAAAGGCTAGAGTGGGTGAGAATGGAGT
>QFDD01007569.1:0-14152 GCA_006871305.1 Vachellia collinsii
TTCGTGTCAAATGTCCATGGATGGATAATGCCGTTTCGCTTCCTTTGCTTTGTGTTCGCTCGCACACTCTCTTCGAGAGTCTCTCTCTCTCTCAAATCGGAAGAAATGAAAGGAAAAAGTGGAGAGAGTCAGATTCGGAAATGAATGAGTTGCTTCAAGAAAGCTCCATTTTTGGGAAAAGCTCAACTAAACGAACTTAGAGCATGTTTGGTAAATGCTGTGGAGAATAGATTCTGTCTCGGATTGCGTAAAATAGCTTTTGGAGAATAGATTCTGGAGAATAGCTTCTGAAAAAGCTGGAAAGAATAGCTTTTTGGAAAACCATGGTTTCCACCCCCAAACCATGGTTTTGAGAGTTAAAAGCTATTCTGGAGAAAAAGAGTATGTTTGTCTATCACTTCTGAAACCATGGTTTTGGACCCAGAAGCTATTCTGCATTTTCGAAACATGTTTGTCAACAGCTTTTTCAAAACCTTGGTTTTCCTTCAAAACCAAGGTTTTGTGCACTTGCCAAACATGCACTTAGTAATTTGTGTTCATTCCCAAGCAATCCCCCACTTCTCGTGTTTAACCCAACCTCCTTTCTATTTATATTACGTGGGTCCCCAACAGAAGTCAAACAAATTACCCAACTTTGCTTTCTCTCTACTTATTGTTATTGTAGTATTGTTATTACTGTTGTTATAATCTTTTTTCCTTAGTTTTATCTACCCTCATTCATTTCTTTGCATCATGAGTTAATCTTATGTGATTCATTAGCTTTGCGTCCAAAATTTAAAAAGTAGTCTTCATTAGGTTGTAATCAATGGCAGAGATCTATATTCATTGGGGAAAAAATCATTTTTAACGACAACTTTTAACGATAACATAAGTAAACTTTCAGTGGCTAATTTCATATGAATTTTTATATTTTTAATTTTTTTTTCAAAAATTAATATATCTAGTAATGTAATATGTTATTAAAAAATAATGTAATTAGCTCTGTAATAGAGATGGTTAGGGATACATATAATGTAGTATATATGTGTAAGTGGGAAGAAGGGGGAAGAGGGAGGAAACGAATTAGTGTGTATATGAGAGATATATTATAACTATGTGTGATGATGTGCGGGAGAGATAATTATAGAGACAATGTGTGTGTTAGAAAAGGAAGTGTGTGAGATGTAGGTAAAGAGAGGGGAAGTGTAACAGAGGGATTATGTGCTTATGAGATAGTCGAGAGTCGAGAGATGGGAAGTGAGAGATAGTGTGTATTGGAGAGGGGATGTACTTAATATATTTTATGGGAATAATTTAATTAAGCATGCAAAAAAATAGAGTTGACTCTGAGTTCATCCCATTTGATAAACAAAAAAACGTCTTTATTTTCTTCTGCTAGTGGACGAACAGGTTAGATGGAAAGTGCTCTTTCATACAAGTCAATTATCCCTTTGTATCAGACATGACAAATGTTTCATCTTTATCATCCTATATAATTACTGTTCAATAACAACTTCCATAATTGTTCTACATATGTTTCAACTGTTTGATTACCATCTCCTAATTTGCTCCTTATTTTTTCAGCAATGAAATTCTTATGCTATAATTCGTAATTAAAAAAAAACTCAACAATTGTCTTCAAAAATATTAGAGATCCAGTGTACAAATATGGGATGGATTACAATAAGTATGATAATAGCAATGATATCATATTAAGTTCTAAAATTGTGGCTTGCAAGATGTGGATTTTTGAGTTTTTCTATGGGTTTTTGAGTATTTATCCATCTGCAACAAACAATACACACACATTACATTATTGCATATGTGGAGAAAGAGCTCTTTATTACATTATGTTTTCATATTTTAATTGCTTCTCGAGTTCACTACAAAAAAAAGGTGATTTTGTAACGGTTATTTTATGCATTTGTAGCGGTTTTTAACTACCGCAAATTTATGTTATAACCGCTACAAATCAATAATTTTGTAACAGTTTGAATAACCGCTATAAATCACCCTTGTTTCAGTGGTTATTGTTTTTCTATTTTTTATCCTGACTTTCTTAGATTTGTGTTTTTCACTTTGTATGAATGTTCGCTTTACATGTTGCCATAATCTCAATCATGGTGGTAAGAATTAATGGTGTTAGCTAAAATTAAGTTTTGTAAAGAACTACTAATGAAAGAAATATTCCTTTTTGTGTTTATTTACTTTCCTATTTAGTATCTTTTTTCCTTATATTCATATTGAAATAAGCATTGATCTTCAATTTTTTTATTAAATAGAAATGGATAAAAGTTGGCTAGACAATAAAGATAGAGGAAACCTAACATATATTTGAGTAGTAGATGGTTTTCTAGAATGGGCATTTTCTCAGCATAGAGTGACAAATAAAATAAGTTGTCCTTGTAAGAAATGTATGAACGTTATATTTAAAGTTCAAAGAAATGTTAGGATGGACTTGTTGATTAAGGGGTTTTTGGGATAGTTACAAGGTATGGGACTTACATGGGGAAATTTCTAGATTTCAAAGTGATGCTCGAATCATCTCTAATGACATATCGACAACTGATCTTGGATAGATGTCAGGGTATGTAAGAGGAAAGGGATATGGAGCAAAGCCTTCAAGGAAGAGAGCTCACCCTCAAGTTAGTGATACTTCAATTGTAGAGGATGTACGTAACAAGTTACATAAAGAGTTTGATGAAAAATTCTAGGAGGAGCAAGAAAAAATGGAGGCAAATTTGGTAGAAGAGCATGCAAAGATGGAAGCAGAATGTGCACAATTTTAGCAAAGGATAGAACAAATGGAGTAAAGAATACATGCTCAATTAGCTGGTTTAATGCAGCAGGGGCAACCTTAAAATGTACTTAACCTCTTTAAGAAAGTTAAATATTTTGGTAATTTTGAAGAATCATGTGAATATCATTGATTTATGATATATTAATTTTTAATTTCTCTACATTTTAGGTCTTATTTTTAACAATATAATTTTTTTAAAAAAATAATTTTGAAAAGCATGTATTGGCGTTTAGAAATTATTGTTGCCAAAAGCATGAATAGGTCATCACCTATACAAGTTGCTGCTGCTTGTGACTACTTTTGGTGAAAACAACTTTATCGCTTCCTGTGACTGCTTTTGACGATGACAAAATATGTAGTATCAACGGTGACCTTCAAATGTTGACACTAAAAGTTTTCGTAACAATCACTTTATTAGTGAAAGTTAATATTTTGGTAGTGATTACTCCCTCCATTTATAAAAAATATAGGAGTTAAGATAATTAATTTGTAGATATTAAGAAAACTTGTAAAATTAGTTATTCATATATTAGTATAATAAATATATGTTGGTTTTTTAAAATATTAGTTTTCAAAATTTGGATTAGAAATTACTTTTATAATTGATCGAAACCTTGTTAGAAATTAGAGTGTTCAATCAATAATATTGTTTGAGAAAAATTACTCTCTCTCGTGTCTATCATAGGGCATTCTATAATATATTCGTTATCCCATATTTAAGTCACCTATGAGATTATTAATTAACAATTTTCAATTTCATCCATATTGCAAATTATTAAAATATAATTTAATTTGAATTTAGTGTTTTTTTATTTATAAAAGTTTGAGTGAGTTAGGTGTCCAAATACCTCTCTCTCTCTCTCTCTCTCTCTAATAAGGATAAAGTTAATTTTTTTATATTTTAAAACATATTTAGTAAATTAACTACTCTTCATTGGTTCTAATGAGGTATTCAAGATAACTTATGATAAGGATATGAAAAGGGTAGAAATTTGTGAGATAAAGTAAATTGAAGTTTTATATTTATAATTAAAGAACATTCCAATCAACTTGTTCGTATATTATGCATCATTCTGGGTTTTCTAAAATGGATTCTTATTGAGTTCACATAAAAATCAAGGGAACAAAGTTCAACATGGAAGACAATATAATACAGGTCAATGGGAAGCATCGGCATAATTTAATGCATTATTTAAAAACTCATTTTTCAAGCATTGTCAAGACCAAACTAGTTAGTACATGACCATATACTGGTTAATCCATCTTGGGTTCCTTACATGCTAGAATAGCTAGCATTATGAGAAGTACTTCATGTGTGGTTTATATATATATATATATATGCACATCCACAAGATAGCCAACACATGCATGATGAGATGCATATATATATATATATATATATATATTTCACCATTTGCAACTTGTCACCCTCAAGCACATCAACATGATGTCCAACACGCGCACGAAATTCGCTTGACATAATACACTCCACTACACACCTTATTGCTAGTATACATGCAATGCAAGGTGCACAGTTGAAGACAGTTGACAATATATATGTGTGTGTATATCAAATGTGTTGATTAAATTATATGACACATGCATATTGCATGCTATAATTCATACATGTCTACAATAAATTCACACGTTTTTTTTTAAATTCCAGGATGGAAATGAAAAGGGAGATGATGAGATATCCAAAAGGCTCACTGCGGGGAACAAAAGGACCCACAAAGGCGGCATAATCTGGGATTTGATTCCTTTTGCCACTCTTTTAATTAAGAAACAAAAGAAACGGATGAATTTACTAGCTATATCCAGTAATTTTTTGTGATATATTTTAATTTAAGAATTGTGTGATTTGAAATCTATCGTTTTTGGGTTATGGAATGAAATTAACAATTTTTTATTTACAGGAAATCAACTAATTTTCATTCTTGAATTAATTTACTAACTCATATATACAATTTTTTTTTATTATATAAAGGGTTAATATTATTGTATTGTTGTTTGCTGGGCACGAGTGGAAGAACGAATGATCCGAGTCTCGTCGACAGACACTGTCCATAAGAGTTATTCCGCTGCAACTGGCAGAGATGAAGCGGCAACCTCCAGAATTAAACGGATCCCTACTGCTGTAACAGGGAGCACATAACTGGTGGAAGGAAATAAGAACTCAGAGGAGGAAATGGACAATGAGAGAGAGAGAGAGATCGGAGGAATTCTTGTGTGCATCCAAAGTTCTGACAGGAACTTTATTTATAGATGCGGATCGACGAAGGAAGAGGCACGCTGGAAGCTCTTGACCTAACACATACAACTGTAGGTCAAGAATACCGTTGGAGAATGGTCAAAAAATAGGAAAGAGAGGTTCCTTCAATCTAAACTCGAAAATATAATGTTTCTGGGTAGACCTCTTGAAATTAAAATAAAAAAAAATTTCCAGTAAGCCAAAAATATTTTCGAAAAATTGTGCCAATATTCCTTTAACTCGTGCGCATCGGGGGGAATCGCCGAATTTCAACTGAATTTCCCACTGGTGGGCTGTTTATTGTGCGTGCGAACCTACCATTCCTCTTAGCCCATGTTACTAGCCTATAAAGCATTTTGATATATATGGACTTGTACTCTCATTCTCTTAAGTAAAGTGGGACTTGCTTCTTTTGACATACCCACAAAAGACAAAATTTTATAACAATCCGCTACATGTGTCAAAAGAAACACCTACCACTGAGTTACACATATAGATATAACCATTGTATTTGGTGGTCCTAAAGACTTAAAACTTGACCTAGACCGATAATACTTAGTACACAGAGATGTTGGTGGTCCTATGGACTTAAAACTAAACACCTCTTAGGTGTGTACTAGAGGTATCAAGGGCCTGATTATACCCCCATATTTCCACTGTTAACCACGGTTTTGCGCATTAAAACGGTCGTGCGCGTGTCCTGGTGCATAACGAATGCTTTAGAGATTTCGCCACGATCTTATAAGAGCAGCCCCACTCCACATTCGTAAAGGTGACTTCTTTAAGTGTATTTGCACTGAATACATCATCCCATAAGATTATGAAAACATTAAGAGATTTTCACTCAACCCTCCAAACGGGCATTTTATCACTCTCCCACATCATAGGAAGGGACCAATGAATTATTTTAGTGCTAGCAGAACTAACCAGTGACTTGTTCTTACCCATTGAACCTTCTTCATAAGATCACCAATCACAAAGGTTGGGTTGCCACCACTGTCATTTTCAAACTGGTTTTAGTTCCATTCCCCTCGATGTTTCAACAATTTGTTTTCTCCTCAGGGGTTTCATTAACGGATCCGCTAGATTCACATCTGAGCTCATATAATCGATTTAGATCACCCAGTCTTTTAGCAGCTGCTTTATAATATTGTATCTCAACCGAATGTGTCTGTTTTTACCATTGAAGGTTTTGTTTTTAGCCATAGCTATCGCCGACTGGTTATCACATTGCAAAGATACTGATGGTGTGGACTTATCATCTACAGGAATATTCGCTAAGAAGTTTTTCAATCACTCAACTTTAGTACCAGCCATTTCCATTGTAATAAACTCAGAATCCTTTGAGGATTTAAATAAGATAGTTTGCTTAACTGACTTCCACGTGACTGCACCACCACCAAGAGTAAACACATAACCACTAGTTGACTTTGTCTCTTCTGAATCTGATATCTAGTTTGCATCACTGTAACCCTCTAATACAGCGGGAAAACCACTATACAATATACCATGTCTCATGGTACCTCTTAGGTATCTTAATACTCTTATTAGAGCCTCCCAATGCTTATTGCCTGGACAATGAGTATATTTGCTCAATCTACATATAGCATATGTTATATCAAACCTAGTATAATTCATTAAATGCAACAGACTTCCAATGACCTGAGCATACTTATATTGAGCATTCGGATCTCCTTTATGTTTCTTTAAATGCACACTTGAATCATAAGGAGTACTCAAAGGAGATTCATCGAATTATTTAAACTTTTTCAGTATGTTCTCAGCATAATGTTCTTGAGACATAAAAATACAGTTTTAATTCCTTAGAATTTGAACACCTAAAATTACTTTTGCTTCACCCAAGTCTTTCATGTCAAAATTTGAAGCAAGATATTTCTTTGTTTCAAGCACCACATTCATATTTGTTCCCAAGATAAGAATATAATCAACATATAAACAAATAATCACACATTCATTAGTCATTTAAAGTCCTCTTTTTCCTTTCTGCAACATCATTTGACTTAGGGAAATAAGGAGGAGTCACTTCATGAACTATTCCCTCTTTTTTACAAAAATCATTTAGTAATAAATATTCCCCTCCCTTATTTGACCTAACCCGTTTAATTTTCCTCTTTAATTGATTCTCTACTTCAGTCTTATACATAATAAACTTATCAAATGCTTCATCTTTATTTCTTAACAAATATACTTTCATATATCTAGAGAAATCATCAATAAATGTGATATAATATCTTTTACCATCTCTTGTTTCTGTTTGTTTTAAATCCCCTAAGTCTATATGAATCAAGGATAATAACTTTATTTTCCTTTGTGTGGAAAATGAGGTTTTTTAGTTATTTTAGTTTATGCACAAACTTCACATTTTTCTAAGTTCTTGTTCTTTATTCTTGAAATTAATCCAAGAGTTTGCATCCTATGCATGCATGATTTATTAATATGTCCAAATCTAGCATACCAAATATCATAAGACTCAAGCAAATAAGTAGAAGAGGATGCATTATCATTATTTTCAACAACATTGAGTACAAACAACCCCTGATTACAATAACCCTTCCTAATGAGTACATTATTCTTTGTCATAACGACCTTGTCAAATTCGAATGACACTTTAACCCCAGCCTTTCCTAGTACAGCCACTAAAATTAAGTTCGCTTTAGCTTCAGGAATATACAAGACATCTTTCAAAACCGAAGTCTTCCCTGATGTGAGTTTCAGTACCACTTTTCCTTTCCCTTAAAACTTTCCAGTTCAGGAGTCAGCAAAATATATGTGATCTTCTCCATCTTCAAAGGAGGCATACATTTCCTTATTAGCACATATGTGCTTGGTAGCCATAGAGTCTACCACCCATCTATTCACATCAAATATGATAAGGGTTTGAGAAATCACTGCAGCAATAATTTCATTGTCACTGCCTTCATCTCCTTCAACTAAGTTTATACTAGCTTTTGAAGGATTTTCATCTTTTAACCCTTTAGCCATTTTTCTGCATGAAGCAGCATAATTACCTGGTTTGCCACAAACAAAACAACAACCCTTTTTCTTGAACTTAGGGTTAGCATCCTTAGGTGTGTAATCATATTTTCTATTCTTATTTTTCTTAAACTTGTGTTTAGAACCGTACCTCTTATTGCCAGGTTTTGCTTCTACCAAATTTGGCTTGGTAGTCATCTCCTTCTCTTTAGCAGTTTGTATTGCCCTTCAGTTAGTATCTTCAATGATGATATGTGTGAACAAATCTGACATAGGTAACTACTTCTGTTGTGCTTAAGTTGTTGTTTGTAATTGCTCCATGATTATGGCAGTTTTTCAATCAGAACACCAGCAATGAACTCATCAGGTAGATTAATCTTTTTAGCCCTTAGTTCCTCTAGTAATTTGTGGTACTCGTTTATCTGTAACTTTATATCTTTGTCATCCGTCATCTCCTATTTATAGTAGTTTCCAACAACAAACTTTTGTTTCCCAGCATCCTCTGCTATATATTTGAGAACCAGAGACCCCCAGATCTTGTTTGCCTCTTTATACACGCTATAGACATCGAACAAATCATTAGATAAGGTATTGATCAAGGTGTGCCTGCATACCTTATTAGCATATGTCCAGACATCCTTCTGGGATTGATCAGCATCTGGGGAAGGTTCAGACTGTGTCAAGGCGTTAACAACGCCATGCATATCAAGTAGCGTGTAGACCCATTCTTACCACCTTCTAAAGTTCTTGCCATCGAACGCCTCAATTTTTGAAGTATCAAGAAAGAGATGAGGAAGAGGAACTACTGCCGGTATAGGAATACGATGGGCATGATCATTCTGTCCACCATCAAGATCGCTATTGGTCGAGTTGGGGTCAACATCACTGGCAGCCATGGGATAGAGTAACTCTTAAGATTGTTGTTTGATGGGCACGAGCGGAAGAACGAACGATCCAAGTCGCGTCGACAGACACTGTTCTTAAGAATTATTCTACTGCAACCGGTAGAGATGAAACGGCACCCTTCAGGATTAAACGGATCCCTCCTACGGTAATAGGGAGCACAAAATTGGTGGAAGGAAGTAAGAACTCAGAGGAGGAAATGGACAACGAGAGAGAGAGAGAGAGAGAGAGAGAGAGAGAGAGGTCGGAGGAATTCTTGTGTGCGTCCAAAGTAATGTTTCCGGGTAAACCTCTTGAAATTAAAATAAAAAAAAATTCCGGTAAGCCAAAAATATTTTCATAAAATTGTGCCAGCACTTCTTTAGCTCGCGCGCACCGGGGGCAATCGCTGGATTTCAACTGAATTTTCCACTGGTGGCCCGTTTGTTGTGCGCGCGAGCCCACCATTCCTCTTAGCCCATGTTACTAGCCCATGAAGCATCTTAGTATATATGGACTTGTACTTTTATTCTCCCAAGCAATGTGGGACTTGCTTCTTTTGACACACCCACAAAAGACAAACTTTTATAACAAATACAATATTTGATTCTTCAAGTTTAAAACTAATGGTTTTGATCTTTTAAGTTTTATTTTATTTAAAATATTGATCCTTATAATTTAATAAAAATATGAACCATTTTACCTGTTAATGGACTAAAATCTCTTGTTTTAAATTTGAGGGATCAAAACCAAAATGAAATTAAATTTAAAGGACCAAAAATTATATTGGCCTTATAAATCATAAATTTGTAGCCAGATCTGAAGCTAGACTTTAGGTGAATAATTCATGGGTTAACACATTACTCTCATTTTCATTTTGGTCTTTGGAGTTTTAAATTAGGGGTTTTGATCTCTCAAAATGTAAAATGATTCATATTTTTTCGTTAAATGATACAGATTAACATTTTAAATAGAATGGAATTTTAGGGAGAAAAACCTATGGTTTAAAACTTAAGGGACTACAACCAAAATAACAATAGATATAAGGATAAAAAAATTCTATTAACCCATGATATACGTGTATATAATTCAGGTTGAAAAATGAGAATAATTTAAAGGGTAAAGTAGTAAATATAATCTTGATCTTGTTTCTCAGGTGCATCCAGCACTCTAATATTTCTTTTTTGTGCAATTTTATCCCTTATCCTTTCAATTTGGTGCAATTTCATCCATTCCCTTAACTTTTAGCCAATTATTATAAGAAAAATTAATCTTTTAATCTCTAACTTTTAACTTACTTATAATTTGGTCACTTAAACTAATAAAAATGAGCTTCTAAGTACATTCAACAATTTTTTATGAAGATTTCAAAAATTAAATTTATTTACAATAATTCATCCATTTAGGATTAGAAAGGTCACATCTTCTTTTAGGGTTATAAGAATGAAAATTTTTTACTGTATCATAATTCTATGTAAACAACTTTTATGGCTCAATTTTTCATGAGGATCCTTGTAATCAAATTAATTTTTTGAAATTCATTTATTTGGGCCATAAAGGCCACACCATTCAAAATTTATCTATAAGAATAAAAAATTATATTTTGAAAAATAAGATGTAGCATTTCTGGCCAAAATGGATGAATTTTGAAAAATTAATTTGATTTCTGTAATCATTATGAAAAATTGAGTCATATAAATTATTTTTATGAAATTTTGATACAATAAAAAAATTTCATTTTTTTAACACTAAACTAGCTCTAAAAGAAGATGTGACCTTTCTAACCCTAAACAGATGAATTATTGAAAATAAATTTAATTTTTGGAATCTTGATGAAAAATTATTGAGGGGACTTGGAAGCTCTTTTTTGTTTATTAGTTTGATTTCATAAATAGTTTGAGAAACTAAATTATAACTTAAAAGTTGGGGACTAAAAGATTAATTTTTCCTAAAAGAATTAGTTAAAGTTAAAGGGATGGATGAAATTATATTAAATTAAAAAGATGAGCAAGAAATTGCACCAAAAAAAAAAATTAGATTGCTGGTGCATCTAAAAAAAATAAGATCAGAGTTATATTTGTTACTTTACCTTAATTTAAAACGTTAATATTTTTCAAGTTAAAAAAAATGCATGACAACTTTATCTTGAATATATGAAATTCATATTTGAAATGAAAAATTGTGATTATGCAAATTTGAAAGAAGGCTATTGGATTAGTTGGTGAAAAGGGTGGATTACGCAATATGATTTCATTTGTACAGGGGTTAAAGAAGATTGAATATAACATTATATTAAGTAACATCTTTTAGTTAACAATTTATTTAAAAAATTTGGTTGCTTGTAAAGCGGCAGGTGCAATAAGTCAAATGGAATTAAACCTGAACCTCTAGCCTAATAGTTTTTATACCACTAATTTACATGGTGATGATTATTGATGGGGCTAATTTATGTATTGATTAATACTTGATGGTGGTTGATTATCATTTGTGAGCGGGTATCATCTTCATTTATAATCAAGGCAGACCTGCTCCATGATCTCCACTCTCCCTTGACTGGGTCTTCCTTTTTAAATATTCATAATTATTATTAAATATAATATTTCCAAGGCCTTTTAATTTGGTTTGGATCTTGGCCTCAAAAATTACATTTTGTGTACAAACAGTAACAGCAAATTAACTCCGTTTATATGCAACATCAGACTTAGATAGAGACTTGTCGCTGTCTGCATCACTACTGGGGCGTGTTATAGGTTTATTCACCCCATCATTGAACATGCTAAAAGGCTAAATACAAAGATAGAAAATGTGTGCAACTCTGGGTTTTTGGTATAATTTAGTGTATTTTCAGATCACTTAAATGTTAAAACCCTCTTAACAAGTACGTTTCTTGAGTTCGAACTTGTGTTCTCATTCTTTTGAAGGTGATACTACTTATTGTCTCAATTAACAATTTATTGGTGTGCAACTCTTTGTTTAATACACCTAGAGTTCGTTTAAGAACCCAAATGTAATATATCTTCAATGCATACAACTCTGCTTCAACTGCGCGCGCGTGTGTGATCTATTTATGTGAAAAAATAGAAGACATTTACACGCAACTGAAGTAGAGTTGCACACATTGTAAATGAGTTCCACACGCCCAAGAGTATGAATCTTTAAGTATTGTTGGGTAATAAATTTTATATTGAGAGATTTTTTAACAATTTTCTATACTTTTAAGAACTTTTAATTTGATTTGGATGGGTCTAGGCCTAAAAAGAAATTACAATTATCATACAAACAGTAACAACAAACTCCGTTTCTTACATGCTACATCAGATCTAGCAAAATAAAGATTCATTTGTTGCTGTCTGCATTATCAATGCGCGCGCGCACACACAGATATATATATATATATATATATAAAGGTCATGAAACAAGAACATCAGAATATCTATATATTGGGGTAGTGCGTGAATATATATGTATAGGCCTAGACCCATTGGGCTAATATGGACATACAAATGAGACCCATGAGAAGTGCAGAAGTGGAGGCAAGTTGTAGCCCGAGACTGGATAGCATTTTAAAGCAGAAGATGAAGTCAGAGGCAAGAAGATCAACGAGTGCCATGTAAATGAGGATTCCTGCAGAAGCTGATAATAGAACTCCTTCAACTATTACTGCTGTTTGCCCATTCTCATTGTACGTATTTGATATTCCCACTCCAATGCCTATTCCCATTGGGATTGTTAGGCAAAAGAATAGCACCATAATTGCAATTTTTTGCCATTTAAATTTCGCCTGACCAAAGAAAAGAAAAAAATGTTGTGATGAGTTAATAGAAGCAAAAGTAGTACTATCCCTCCCAAAATATCAGAGATGGTAGATATGTTTGTTTTGATCTTAAATGTAATTTAATATCTTAATTCACTGTGTCTTCTAAACTTTTAACTTTGTTTGGATTGCCTTATATAATCTCAAAAGTCTGAAAGGCCACTTTAGAAGTTCAAAAGCCGATTTGAGTCCAAAAATTATGTTTGTATTGGCATTGGAACCCAACACCACCCCCCCCCCCAAAAAAAACAAAAAGCCTAGTTAGACCTAAAATCACGTTTCTAGAGCTTTTGGGCTTAAACAAAAGGTGAAATAGGCATTTAAATTAACATTTTACAAAAGTGTGCGCAAACATAACTCATGAGGGCTTGTTTAGGAAGTAACATATTCAATTTGTAAAATCTAGTTAGGATTAATCTCAACAAATTAATAATCTAATCCCTACATTTAGAACCGGGATGAGTAATAAACTATTAGAAAGTTGTTAACATTATATATGCTGTTAATATGATGACATAATCAATATATAAATACACATAATTGCCGGAGAAACGAATGAAACTTGGATAAGATAACGAAGAAAATTAAGAATATCGGTGCGTGATGAGCTTACTTCACCGCCACTAAGGATAAAGTTAACACGTTGTATGAATGGTTTGTCTCATCTTTTATATATATATAGGGTATGAATTTAACATATAATTTATTATTTAAACATGGTGTAAAGATAAAAATTAGAGCTAAGTAAACTAAAATTATTAGGAGAACAAAACATTAATAAAAACTTTAACATAGATATATACCTGAGCAATGCAGCTACCAAGTCCCATGCCTTCAAAACATTGATGGAAGCTAAGTGCTGCAATAAGAGGTTTGATGGTGTTCGTATTTCTGGTCGCACCAATAGATATGCCAATGATCGCTGAGTGCACCACAATTCCCAGCTCCAAAATCTGTATTAATTAATTAATTAATTTACATGTGGTACATAATATCGCATCAAGGTGAACTTAATCTTTTTGTCAATTTGTTCCTACACAGTCTGATTTCTCTAGTGTCCCTTTTTTAGAGTCATTGTAGAGTTTGAATGAGAGAGGATTATGAGAATATAAAATAGAAAGTATGAAATGATGGGGAAAAAATAGAATAGGATTAGGTCCGCATGCAAATCACTATCTGATCTTTTCAAATTTTATGAAACATTCTACGATAAAACAAACCATACCCTCACATATTTGGTACTAATATAATCATCATGCTATCTTCAACACATGAATCAGATTAATCCATAGCTATATATACATCCACTTCATGTTATTGAGAGATTAATAACTTTGAAAAGAAGCTTATCCTTGCAATAACTATACGGTTAAAAACAACTAGATTGCACAACTTAAAAAGATGGTTAAAGGCACAATTAAGTTGTAAAAAA
>QFDD01007570.1:0-14594 GCA_006871305.1 Vachellia collinsii
GTCTTGTTATTCTTCTTGTTTGTTTTTATGATAATTCTTTCAAGTAAAATCTCATTTAATACTTCAAAGATCACAACCAACATATCAATTAGCTCTCAGTATTTTCCCTCTTTATCCTGTCACTACTTAAAGGGGTTTTATAAGACATTATTGAAATATAAATATTTGCTGCATAAATGAAACCACATTTAAGTAAATCCAAAAACAATCAGAACAAAAGAAAATTAAATCCAAAGTAGAAAACTACAAAAAATCATAAAAAATGTAACTCATTTTTCAAACTCCATTTAATACCTCAGTATTGTGTATAGCTTATTCAAGAAGCGAATGGATCCTATACTCATATCTATGGATGTCCAAACTCCAAAATAGATTTGTATTCAAAAGTAGAATATGACTCTGAATAACAATAGATGCCCTGTTTAATATCTTCCACACGATTTCTGAAGAGCAGTCTTACATTGGATCTGGAAGGATTATTGTTGATCTCCAACATTTCACATATCCAATGATGATATGGATAGATTGGCAATTACTAAATAAAATATTATACATTTAAATGAAATTAAAATAATTATCGTAAAAACCTTCTGGTTTATAATTATTTTAAAATACTTGCTGAAATAAAATCGCATGAGTGAGCCCAAATTTACGGAGATTCACCATGAACAGCTTGCTAAATCATCAGCGATCATTAATTATTTCGAAATTTCATCAGTGGAAGGCAATAAAAAATAAATACTACAAGGAATTAGGAAATATACCCATCTTCGAAAAGCCATGCCGATGACAAACTAGCAGCTTCAAACAAGGCAGACCTCCATATGCACACTTTCTCTAAGTCATCTCTGAACCTATCTTCATGAGCAGCCATGGCTTCTGCAAAGCTATTTTTTTGATATTGAATATCTATCGGATCTACCTTGTAAAAGATTGGCAGAACCACCTGGTTCTTCACCTTCTTACACCGTATGATGTGGGCGAGTTCCTCTAGGCACCATGTGGAAGTAGCATAGTTCCTAGAGAACACAATAATGGAAATCCTTGATCTCTCAATGGCTTTAAGAAGTGTAGGTGAGATCTCTTCCCCTTTCCCAAGCTTCTTGTCGTCAATGAAGGCGTTGATTCCCTTTCGACGCAAAGCTTCGTAGAGGAAGACAGTGAAGGAGTGGCGAGTATCTTCGCCTCTGAAACTGAGGAATACATCATATCTGTATTTGGTAAAGGTAAGTGGTGACGATGATGCTGGTGCCACTTGAATCGCCATGGCTGTGATGAATCAAGACATTGGGATTTGAATACTCAAACGACAGAGAGAAATTTCCAACGCGTTTGATCCTCTCTTTTGAATACTAAACAGGCATTTACAAGCGTTTGATCCTCTCTTTTGAATACTAAACAGGCATTTACAAGCGTTTGATCCTCCGTAAAGCAATTTATCGGAAGCTGGAAACGTTTCAGAACGATTTGACACAGATTTCGAGGGTCGAGTGAATTGCATTGAAGTTCTCTTTTTTTTTATAAAAGGCTTCTGTTTGTTCAAACTTCAAAGGCACTTTCGGTAGGCAGAATCAAAACACAGTAACGAAAATGGATATGCAAATGACACCGATACCACTCTCTTGGTTCAGAAACGAATCCAATGCTATTTCATATAATTCTTCCTCCACCTGTGGAAGAAAGTGCTGGTAGACTGCTTACTACTTTAGGGGTCATTGATCAAATGTTTTTAGTAAAATTCAATTTTTTAAACTACCTTTATTACAATTTTGAAAACTTGAAATCTAGTCCGTTTCTTATTATAATATATGCTTTGTCAGGATAATTTGTCTCGATTTAATTATTCTCTCATATTCTTTTACTCATCCTCACCTTTAATTAAATGTCATTTTCGATCTTTTTCTGTCCCTTTATACCAGATTCAATGCTGCATAGTGCACATGCAATACCTCTATGGCTTTATTTACTTCAGTGTTATCAAAATTCCTAGAGAACACAATAATGGAAATCCTTGATCTCTCAATGGCTTTAAGAAGTGTAGGTGAGATCTCTTCCCCTTTCCCAAGCTTCTTGTCGTCAATGAAGGCGTTGATTCCCTTTCGACGCAAAGCTTCGTAGAGGAATACGGTGAAGGAGTGGCGAGTATCTTCACCTCTGAAACTGAGGAATACATCATATCTGTATTTGGTAAAGGTAAGTGATGAATATGATGTTGGTGCCACTTGAATCGCCATGACTGTGATGAATCAAGGCATTGGGATTTGAATACTCAACCGAGAGAGAGAAATTTCCACCACGTTTGATCCTCTCTTTTGAATACTAAACAAGCATTTACAAACGTTTGATCCTCCGAAAAGCAATTTATCGGAAGCTGGAAAATGCATTACAAAGGCTGGAAGTCCGTTTCTATTTTTTTGGAATGTTTGGAAATCTTGTTTTGTAAAAGCTATTATGGATAAAACGAAACTTTTGGTGAAAGTCAGAAAAAATGCCGTTGGCTTGAATGGAAGGCTTCTACCGTTGGGATTAATTAATGAGCTCAAGATCGATCTGTCAGCCTTTACTGCCGACACTCTACACGAAGAACTCGTCTGCCTCTAACTTTCTCATCGTCTCACCTTCAAGCTTCCTCATCGTCCACCTTGCAGCCTCCAAGCCACCATGCAGCCTTCAGGTCCACCTCCATGCTCCGCTTCCAGTGCTAGATTCGGATTCTATGAGATTCAGTGTAGTACGGAGTCAGATTCCTGAAAGGAGGAAATGGGGAGACTTGCAAATGCGCAGGAGCTAGAAACAATGACGAAGAGAAGAGAGTAGAATAACGAGAGAAAATGAGGGATGGAGGAAGAAGAGGTGTGGTAGGTGGGAGGAGAGAGGGGAGGATGTTGGACTTGAAAGCAGAGGATAAGGAACCCCCCGGGGGGGGGGTCTGGGGCAACTACCCAACATTTGCGTTTGCGTTTGACCTGTAAATTATTTATTTTTTTTCCATTTTTTGAGCAGAGCATGTTTACCTTGAAAAAATTTCGTTTAAAAAATTTTTTTCATTGAGTTTTAAATTTGTGCATAGTACCACTTTCTGTATATAATATCAAAAAGTTTTCTTGTATAAAAATATAAATTATCAAAATCATTTTTAACACAGATGGATCATGTTCATGATATGATTAGTAATCAAATTGTATAAACTTTACAAACTAATTAATTGTGTAACATTATTATTAGTTGGACAATTTTATTTTTCAATGATATGTAATATAAATATATTTTCCTTTATTTCTTATACCAGCCAAGAAGAAAAGGGAAGAAACAAAGAAGAGAAAAAGAAGAGAAAGTCGATTTTCATTTCACAAGCTCTCAAGTTTACAGTTGCCTCTTATTTGTAGGTTATACCCTTATTGTTGCTAACTGACTATAGCTACTTGAGGCGGTTACAATACAGCTCAGCACTAACTGAAACATATGCAAAATAACACGTGACATGCTATTGGAGCTTTCATGCAACTAACACGTAACAGCACCAACTGAGTTTTCATGCAAAATAACACGTAACAGCACTAACTGAAGTTTTCATGCCATTTGACACACAACAATATACTCCCCCCCCCCCCTAAGAATTATCCTTGCCCTCAAGGATAGGATGACGAGGGTCAATACCCGTGGGGGCAGTGGAAAAATCAAGGAACTCACGATGAATGACAGCAAGGTCCTTCCACGTTGTGTCTTCTTCCTTAGTATGTTTTCAATGAATCAGAAGCTGAGTGATAGGAAGGTCACCCCTTCGAACCAACTTACACCCCAACACCACTAGTGGCTCCATGACAAGCTGACCATCACCGTCGACCAAGGGAAGAGAAGAAGCAACGACAGTGATAACTCTCTAATTTTTAATATATTTGAGACATATTTTTGATATATTTGAAGAGTTATTAATATGATTTTAAAAGATTCTGAATTTAAAATAGCAAATATATTAAATAGTACAATATTTTAGGGATTCATTAAATCATAACTGATAATAAGAATAATTTAATGTTTTTTGGAATTTTTTATTTTTATTTTGTTTCCTTTTATTTTATTATTTAGCTATTTGTTTTAGGAAGTGACCAAAAGAAGATCTTGGGAAATCAAGAGAAAAGAAAGATTAAAAGATCAAGAAGAAGAAGATAAAAAAAGAAAAGAAAGAAGCTCCAACGTCTAGAGGAGATCCAGCGAATATCTTGGCAAATTTCTGTTTTGGCATTTGATGGATATATCCACACACCCAATTGACGCAACACTACATTCATAATATCCACGCACACATTGACACTCACACAGAGAAGGCGCACGCAATCAAGAAGCACGCAGAGAGAGTTCGTTCAGGGTCGTCATTTGCTCTATTTCCTTTTCTTGATGCCTTTTCTGAATCTGAACATTATCATGATTATGGATTTGATTGAAGCCATGTGTGGCTAATTCTTTTTAGATCTAAAGTAGCTATGAACTGATTTAAGAAATTCAGCATGTTTGAATCATTTATTTATGTTTAATTTTAATTGTATTTATTCAGTTTAAATTTATTGTATGCTTAGTGCCTGATCAACATTAAGTATGAATGTGGGAAATTTAGATTAACCTTGAGAGAAAGATCTATATTGGACCTTTAAACTGAGTAATGTGAGATTAGAATTTATTCTAATTTGCCTTTAGGATAGGAATATACCTACGGGATTCATATAATCATATTAGAGTGAAACCATTTTAATCAATGCCTCTTGAATAACTATATAAGGAATAATAGTCTATTTGAGAGAGGGTTGTAGATGATTGAGAGACACTACATCTATTTGTACTCTAGATTAACAGACAGCACCAGAGTGAGGCGAATGCTTCAATAAGGAAACATGGAACACCTGATGGATACGAGCTCCCAGGGGTAGTTTAAGTTCATAAGCAACTCGACCAATTCGTTTCAACACTTCGAAAGGGCCAAAATAGCATGCTGCAAGCTTGTGAAAGGAAGAGTTAGTCAGTAAACTTTGCCGGAAAGGCTGCAACTTCATAAAGACAAGGTCACCCACATTAAACTCTATGTATGTCCTATGCTTATTAGCTTGGTGAATCATATAATGTTGAGCCTTAAGAGAATTATCCTTGAGTAGCTAGATGGTAGCTTCTCATGAAGAGCAAAGATAGTCAACAAGCTCATTATTTGAGTCACCCACTAGGTACGGAAGGTGAGCTGGGGGAAATGCCATACACCGCTTGGAATGGCATCATGCCGATTGCTGAATGGTAAGACGTTTTATACCTAAGTTCTGCTAGATGGAGCCACTTCACCCACTGCTTCGAAAGGTCTAATGTCATCCAATGCACATAACATTCAAGGAACCTATTCAACACCTCGGTCTGGCCGTTGGATTGTGGATGATAAGTGAAAGAGTATAGGAGCTTCACCCCATAAAGATGAAATAACTCACGCCAGAATTTGCCACAAAAAATGGGGTTGCGATTAGTGACTATGGATTGAGGAAAACTATGATGCTTAACCACGTTGTCCATGAAGGTTTAAGCAACCTCTACTGTTGTAAAGGGGTGTTTTAAAGCCATGAAGTGCGCCGCCTTAGTCAGCCAGTCAACCACCACTAAGATAATGGTCTTAGAGTACGACGGAGGAAGAACACAAATGAAATCCATGGAGAGATCCATCCACACATACTCTGGAATTGGAAGAGGTTGTAGCAATCCAGGGGATGCAATATTTCCAGGTTTGAACCTGAGGCAAGTTACACAGTTCCGTACGAACTCTCACACCTCTCTTTCAAGACCCCTCCAGTAAAATCTTGATGATAGGCGGCGGTAAGTAGGAGTGACCCCTGAATGACCACCCACCGCATCCTCATGAAAATATCACAATAAATCAGACTGTAACTTAGGATCATTGCTGACCATGAGCTTCCCCTTCCGCTTTAAAATACTGTTGACCCAAGAATAATGGGTATGGGATAAAGGGTTGCATTCCAATTTTGAAATCAACATCTGTAAATGATTATCAGTGACCCACGAGTGCTTCAGACGGTTAACGAGAGAGGTGCTAGTGCTGAAATAGCAAACAAGTTGCTATTGTGTTGACGAGAGAGAGCATGGGCGACCACGTTTTCACGCCCTTTCCTATACTCAATGTCGTAAGATAGGCCCCACAGCTTGTTCAACCACTTCAACTGATTGGGGGAGACTGATTTCTGTTCAGGCAAGTGCTTGAGTGGTAATGGTCTGTCTTAATGGTGAATGGGCTACCGACTAAGTAGGACCTCCATTGCTGTACAGCGAAGATTACTGTCATCAGTTCCAATTTGTATGCCGAAATTGCTCATTTTCGAGGACTCAATGTGAAACACCTATAACCAAAATATTTCATTAAATCGAACATAATATTTCATGAGTTATCATCTTTAATTGGAGATGACCCAAAGCCATTCAAACAACAAAATAGATTTAGCCATAGCTGAAGCTTCCCACATAGGGGACAATGGCTATCAAAATAATTGAAAGAGTAGGCACAGCCTAACTATATGGCAATATATACATCTCCCACATGAATATCTCAAAAAGATGAGGCCCTACAAGAGGCACAACACTAAGCCTTTGGCTCCTTTCCTTCTCGTCTAACCGTACTAGGGGCCTCTCCTGAAAAATGTTAAAAACCACATAATGAGACACGAAGTCCCAGTAACCAACAAATAATTTATCAAATAATCAAGTAGGGTTATAAGAGGTGAAGCAAGGATAAATTCATTCAAAGTATATCAATAAACATTTATATACTAAAGAGAGTACTAGAACAACAATTAACACCCAACATAATAATATGCCTTTAACATAGAAATTGGTAGGTGAACAAAATTCCGTTATGAATCAAGTGGTAACCGAGTGAGAATTCAAAATAGTTTATCATAGATTACATATAATTCCCTATACCACTCTCCTCCTTATATCACCTGACGTGGACTCTAACCTATGATGATAGGAGACCTGGCCAGAGTCAACCATCATTATGAGGTTAATGAGCCCTCTTCCTAGCCGCCCACAACTGGGTCCAAGACTGGAAGGTGTCATCCTCTCTATGGCCGCCCACAACTGGGTCCAAGACTCATGAGAGTTGACCATTCTCAAGGCCGCCCACAACTGGGTCCAAGGCCTATAAGGTCTAGTATAATGTCAACCACTATGATCAGTAGTGGGGACTATTGCCATGGACTTTAAGATTCACCAAGTATATCATTTTTCCCCAACTTCGTCACAATCCAAACCCCAACAACAACACAGTCACAACTCTTCCACAACACAAACACACACACACACACACAACATCATCATCATTATCCATCACAATCTCAACCGTGAAGCTATATCACAGATATCAAGAGTTAATAACATATGTTATCGTATCAAAATACTATCTACTTCACCAACAATTCATAAATGTGTAAAGTTTAGTTCTTAAAAGTAATCACATAATAATTTACAAATCGATCATCACATATAAGTTCTAATCAAAATCATACTTACAATTCAAAGATGTTTTTCAAAACATCTTACAACCCATGACAAGCTTATAAAATAAATTAAATGTGGTTACCTCACACCAAAGCAAATATCCAATATCACAATAATCCAAAGTCCAAAGCTCAAGTCACCAAGACACAATTAATCTACACAATTAATTAAATCATACATTAATATAGTGTTAACCAAATAGTTATATATATATAAATAAATAAAAACTCATTTTCTTTCCAAACTTTAAGTCCTCTCATAATTCCTCCATAATTTCTAATATTTATAATCTATCATCAACCCCAAATCGTATGTAATCGTTAATTATAAAGCATAATTTTCCAACACTTAAAATTTCACATAAACTTCCAAGTATTCATATCCACTCATCAACAAAAATCTCCTCTATTCAAAAATCATTATAGGCTATATTAAACAAAAATCAATTATCAAACTCAAATTTAATTGATGCAAATTATCATATATGCTAAAAAAAAAATAAACATATTATTATAAAAAAATATTTAAAATTGGCAAATAAATCAATAAATAAAACTAAATTGATTAAATTACTAATAACACTTCCAATATCCCAAATAAATTGTTAAATACAGTTTAATTAAGAAAATAATATGTAAATAGCAAATATTAGATCTGATTTAAAGAAAAATTGTTATAAAATAATAAAATGACCAAATTAAAAATCTAAACCGATCAAAACTATCCATTAACATCCCTCTACATTTATAGGGTCTTACATTGTCCAAACTCAAAATTTCATCAAAACCCTCATCCAAAAATATTCTCCATCCAGTATGAAATTACTATCATTAGAGAGATCAGAATACATAGATTAACTTTGATGAAGGAAGTTTAATGATTTGAAGTAGTTTTACTCACCTAAATAAGCTTCAAAGTTCCCCCTTTGCGTAACAATGGCGAACGCGGCGCAGGAAAGAAGAAGACGCACGGGAAAGAAAGAAAATGTGTGATGTCGGACGATTTTAAAAAGATTTTGGCCAAAATTACCACATATGACCCAAAGGAAAACTTATTATCATAAATGACCCCACGTTCTTTCTCTCTCTCTCTCTCTGTTTTTTTTTTGTGGATGTTACACAATGCCTTGCTAGCAAAGACCAATTGGTGCATCAGTACAGCTCCAATACTAGATCCTAAAGCATCGGCCTCAATGACAAATCTCTCGTTGAAGTCAGGAAGAGCTAAAACAGGGGGTGTTGTCATGGCGTTTTTCAATGTGTTGAATGCCAACTCAGCCTCTAAAGGCCAATGAAATGCTTCGTTCTTCTTTAAGAGGGAAGTCAAAGGTTGACAGATTATGCCATAATTCCGGATGAAGCAACGATAATAACCCGTGAAACCCAAGAAGCCGTGTAATGCCTTTTGTGATTTGGGAACCGGCCAAGAGCTAATGGCTTCGATCTTTTGAGGGTCAGCTTCGACACCACGAGCTAAAATGAGATGACCTAGATAATCAACCTGAGATGATGGAAAAACACACTTACTAGATTTGGCAAATAGTGTATGATCACGTAAAAGGGACAAGGTTTGGTTAAGATGATAGAGATGTGAGTCCTAATCGGGGCTATAGATTAAAATATCATTAAAAAAACTGAGACAAACTTCCTTAAGTAAGCTTTGAAGATTGAGTTCATCAAGCATTGGAAGGTTGCTGGCACATTTGTGAGGCTGAAGGGTATGACTAGAAACTCGTATGTCCTTTATGAGTACGAAAGGTTGTTTTATTAGTGTCATGAGGGGTGCATCCAAATCTGGTGGTACCCCGCGCGTAGATCCAGTACGGATAGCACTGCACTCGACGATGGCCAGGCGACTACGGCGCTGTAACGAAGACCGTCGATGGAGAAAAGCTTCGAAAGAGAAGAGCCTTGGTGACAACTCGATAGGTGTTGTTTGAAGCACAAAACCCCTTCTCTCTTCAGTTGCAGTTCAAATTAACAAAGGGCAACAGGGTAATTTCACTTCTACAAATAATCTAATTCAAGTCCCATGGGACCCCACTATAATTTGTTGATTTTGCGTGACTTGATTGTGTTTTTTTCTCTTCCATGGGACTGCAGTGTAATTTCCCCTTTTAGAATGATTTGACACAGATTTCGAGGGCTGAATGAATTGCATTGAAGTTTTCTTTTTTTGATAAAAGTATCTGTCTGTTCAAAGGCACTTTCGGTGGGGAGAATCAAAACACAATGATGAAACTGGAGATGCAAATGACACCGATACCCCTCTCTTGGTTCAGAAACGAATCAAATGCTTTTGCATATAATTCTTCCTCCTCCTGTGGAAGAAAGTGCTGATAGACTGCTACTACTTTACAGGTCATTGATCAAATTTCTTTAGTAAAATTCAATTTTTTAAACGTACCTTTATTACAATTTTGAAAACTTGAAATCTAGTCTGTTTCTTATTATAATATATGTTTTGTGAGCATAATTTATTTCAATTTAATTATTCTCTCATTTTTTTTTACTTATCCTCACCTTTAATTAAGTGTCATTTTCGATTTTTTTCTGTCCCTTTATACCAGATTCAATGCTGCTTAGTGCTCAAGCAGTCCTCCATACAATACTTCTATGGCTTTATTTGCTTTAGAGTTCTAAAAATAAGTTCACGCAGTATACTTATATCATATTTTGATCGAATCCGCTGTAGCTTGTCGAGGTTCTGGTTCCTAGCAGGCCTTCGATTGTGTTCTTCTGTTCTGGTTTTTGTGCTTCTTCAGGTTCGTTTCTGCCTTCTGTTCTCTGTTGAACGTCCCTTGGGTTTGTTGTTTCTGGCTTGCAGCTTCCATTTCTGTTTCTCATTTGCTGGCCTAGTTGCTCTTAGCTTCTGGTTTAAATAAATCATGAATTGAAGTGGTGAAAGTGTGATTTTAAGGATTCTTGCCTTATGTCTAGAAAAAAATAACAATCATAGCGAGGCGGGTACTTGTCTGCTTGATCTCATCGCCACCGCTACCTCCCTCCACTTCGGTCACCTTCTCTGCCGCCGCCTCAGTGACAATTTCCACCGACGGGTCCTTCTCCAGTCCTATTTTGGAGATAGGATTCCTTAGTCATAGCCCTCTCCAATTCGTCCTCCAATCTCCTCGAACCGCAGGGCCGTATCTGGGGTTCGCTACTTCACTCAGATCTCGCATTATGGAAGTCGTCGGAGCTTGCAGGCGAGAAGCTCAACCCAGGTAAAAATTGGGATGAGTGAGACTAGAGAGAGAGTTGGGGGAAGAACGACGGAAGATGGAGATGACCGAGATAGAAACAAGAAACCAAGGCAAGTCACGACAGCGACAGTTGACTCACCGGAGATACCAGGGACAAGAGGTGGGAATATCTTGTACAAGGATAAACTCCTAGATGCAAGGCCAAAAGACTGCTCTTTTGATCAAAAGGGTAGTTCAGTTTTTGAGGAGGCCTGGAAAGATTATATTGACGGCCTTAAAGAATTTTTTGGGGAAGACGGTAAGACCTGTGACAGCATTGGACTAGAAACGAATGCTAAGGAGAGTGTTGATACCCACCCTGGAAATTTCTAGGGAGGAATATGAAAGATGGTGTGCACCATGGAGGAGGTCACTGATTGTGAAATTGCTAGGAAAGAGTATTCCTCTCTGGGGGATGCGCTTGGGACTTCAGCGAATATGGAAGACAAGAGATTCGTTTGAAATTAGGGACATTGATAACGGTTACTTTGTTGTGTCCTTTAAGAATGATGAAGACTTGAATCACGTGTATTGTGAGGGACCTTGGATGCTGGCAGATCATTATGTATTAGTGCAGCAATGGAGACCCAATTTTGACCTATGGAATGCGGAAAGTCATCGGAAGATTGCTGTGTGGATACGAATTCCATTCATTCCCTTGGAGTTCTTCAACTCGGAGAGTCTCTTTAAGATCGGAAGCTTAGTGGGAAGAACCTTGAAGGTGGACTCGGTTACCTATCTAACAGCTAGAGGGAGGTATGCACGCATTTGCGTAGAGATAGATTTGAAAAAATCGATTGTCCCTGCTATTCGAATATTTGGCAAGGAGCGCCATATTGAATATGAGGGTCTCCACCTCATATGCTTCCACTGTGGGAAGTATGGCCATCATCGAGATATCTGCCCAAAGAGAATAGAGTCACCGACAGATGAATCATTGCAGTTTGGAGGGGCAGGGAAAGAAGCTCCAGGGTCATCCAGTGATAGAGGAAACAATAAACAGATGATGAATACCAATGATATTGGACAAATGAAACGAAATTGGGATGCGGACAGAGTTGAGCAATCAGTAAAGGCAACGCCACCACTAACTACGACGGTGCTTGGAGAATGGAACCTGGTTAGGAAACCAGTTCGGAGGCGTAATGGGGGCCCGGATTCTGTGGGAAAGAAGGAGAGTATATCGGGGAAGATTCCAAAAAATCAATCTGTATTCAAAGGGGAGCGAGAAGCGCGCAAGGAGGATAATGGGGCATTAAATATAATGCTTTTGAAGGAAAAATTTGTTATGGGATCAGATTTAGGGACCCGAAAACTTGAGACTGAAATCACTAACAAGAAGAGGTGGGTCCCGGTAGACCAAGTGAGGAGGAAGGTCAGTCGTGTGGGAAAAGATAATAAAGTAGGCAAGATGAAGAATATTAGCACTGGGCCTGAGCCTATTGAGGCCTACAGTAATCTCCTTAACCCAGTAGATAATCATAACCCATTTTCAATACTGATGGAGGAAGATGCAGATAGATCCCAAACAAATAAGCTAGAAGGTTCCACAGTCAGCCCTGATAAACACCTCCAAGACGGACACAGGCCTTCGGTTAGAGAAGATAGCCCAGGCTCGGCAATCAGATCGGAGAAGGATAGGCATTGGTCTGCAGAACAGGAAGTGGATGAAGTATCTCCCAGACAAGAAACAATGATGCTAGATGACCGTGAGGCAAGGGAAAAGAGCTCTACAGCTCACCAACCCACTAATCAGTTTTAATGAATTTTCTCTTCTGGAATAGTCGAGGGACGTGCGCTAAAACTTTTCCGCGACTAGTCTGGGAATTAGTAAGGAAACATAAATTGTCATTCCTTGCTATCTTAGAAACAAGAACCAGTGGGATGAAGGCTCAAAGGATTGCTCAGTCTCTTGGGTTTAATAATTATGAAGTGGTAGATGCTCAAGGCTATAGTGGAGGAATTTGGGTTCTGTGGAATAATGGTAATTGGGACTTTAAGGTACTGGGGACTCATGAGCAATTTATACACCTCAGCTACATGGTTGGAAATGTCAAATCATTTATCACTGCAGTATATGCTAGTCCCAACCCGCTCAAAAGAAGATTAGCATGGACAGCTTTGGAGGGGATTCATGCAACAGTTACAGGTCCCTGGTGCATTGGAGGTGATTTTAATAGCACCCTTTACATGCACGAACGTCGTTCCTGGACAAGAATTGACACTAGTATTGATAGAGATTTTTATCATTGGGTTACAGCTCTTGAGTTGAATGATATGGGCAGTCAGGGTCCTTTTTTTACTTGGAAAAGGCAAGGAAGTGAGAGTCGATTAGACCGAGTATTGGGGAACACTGATTTTACGAACTCTTTTCAGAATGCTTCAGTTCTCCACCTTCTTTTCTTCAAATCAGACCACCGTCCTTTGCTTTTACAACTTTTTGAAGAACCTCAAATTTTCCACAACAAGAACGTGCCTTTCCGTTTTGTGGCATCTTGGGTCCTTCATGATAATTTTACTAGCTTCGTGAAAGAGAATTGGCATGTGAATGAGGAGTGGCAAGATATCGTTCCACTTTTTACCAAGGAGGTAACAACTTGGAGTAGAGAAGTGTTTGGTCACTTAGGCCGACAACGTAGGCATCTCTTGAACAGAATTGAAGGGCTGAATCTGACCTCTGATCACTGTTTGAATAAACAAGCTCGGGATGCTCTAATTCAAAATCTTTGGCACAAACTTGAAGATGTTCTAGTTCAAGAAGAGTTACTATGGGTCCAAAAAATTAAGTGTGAATGGTATGTATTGGGGGACCGCAATACTAGATTTTTTCATGCTAAAGCTAATGCCCGTAGGAAAAGAAATAAGGTGGAGGCCTTAAAAAATGATTCTAAGGAATGGGTTTACGAAAAGGAAGAGCTTAAAAGGATGGCATTAGCATTCTATAAAGACCTTTTCACTGAGACTCGTGACAATTCTGGGTCATTGGCTTCATCTTTTTCTTACCCTATGGTTGACACCGTTGACTTGACTAATGTAGGCAAAGAAGTGACAGGTGATGAGATTAAAAAGGTCATTCTCCAAATGGGTGCACTAAAATCTCCAGGCCCAGATGATTTAAACGCTTTATTTTTTCAGAGCCAATGGGAACATGTCGGACTCTCTGTGATGAAGTTTGTTCAGGAGGCAGTGCAAAACCCAAATATAATAGATGATGTGAATGGGACTCTCATTGTTCTTATACCAAAAAAAGATCATCCGGAAACAATTCGCGACTTCCGACCTATTGTGTAACATCCTGAATCTTATTTTTGTGCCTTAATTATAATTAAGAAATAATTATTTGTAAATAAAAATAATAATAATAATATTATATTATAATAATATATTATATTATATTATATTATAATATATATATTTTTATTGAGGTGGAGAGCGTCGGCGGAAAGAAGAATCAAAGTAAAAAAATATATATATATAATAATAATAAAATGTTATTATATTATTATATTATATTATATTTTATTATATTAATATATTATATTTTATATAAATAGTGGAAGAGGGAATCACGGAATGGAATGTCTTATGTCTGCCATTGTTATATTATTATATTATTATATATTATTATATTATATATATAAAAGGTGTCACGGGCAGAGGACTCACGGGAGGAGAAACAAAGACTCACGGGAGGAATGAAACAAAATAATAATAATAAAAAATAATAAAATAAAATATTATTATATTATATTATTATATTATATTATATTATAATAATATATTTTATTAATAAAAATGAATGAAGGAAGCCGTG